>NJDC01010197.1:55051-65902 GCA_002245475.1 Calephelis virginiensis
TTTAGTTTAGATGTGTACAGCAGAATACCAAACGTGATTAGACAGCTCTAAATCTAATTTTAGGTTAGTTTAGACTAGTTTGTACCAAGCGAATCGGCACCATTATCTTTTTTTTTGATAATGACTAATGTGTTTCCAACCTCGCAGTTTTTACAAATTCACCGGGCTTTATTGTTTGAGCAGAGTGCTTGGCCTGAAACATCATTATTTAGACGGAATGGACTATTCCCTACAACGCCAGCAACAAGGGCTGTCTCCCGTGAGACCGTACCTCGACTTGGTGCTGCGTTCTGGTTACTGGGTGGAATTGATGGAGGAGTAGTGGCTCATCATTCGGCGTTAGTAGTTGGGTGCAAGAGAGATCTTCGTCGCCGAGACTGATGTCGACGCTGTAGTGTAGTGTCTTGAGAGTTTGTGTTCTGGCTGGGAGAGAGCCTTGCGTTTGCCGCAGTTACGAGATCCGTAGGATCTGATAAGACGTAATATTTTAGTTGCTATACGCTATAAGGTTTATACGCTCCCGGGTTTTTTGAGTCGTGTGGTAGGAAAGTAATAAGTGATCCTATCACCAATTACCCTGTTAGATCTGTTTTTTTCTGGTAGTCTAAAATTGTCTTTGTAACAGTATGAAACACGGTATACATATAATAATTATGTATTTATGCATCATAGACATACTTATTTATGTATGTAGGTAAAAAATGTAGGTCAGTTTATTAAAAAAAATGGTCATTGTAAAAATGTTTTAGCGAATAAGCCATTATAAGATTAGTCTTTTT
The DNA here is from genome assembly GCA_002245475.1 of Calephelis virginiensis. NCBI lineage: Eukaryota > Metazoa > Arthropoda > Insecta > Lepidoptera > Riodinidae > Calephelis > Calephelis virginiensis. The sequence continues at coordinate 55,831 of NJDC01010197.1, forward strand.
ACGAATTAGCCATTTTACGAATTAGTCTTTTTGCGAATAAGTCATTTTCCGAATTAGGCATTTTCAGAACGCTTGGCATTTTAAGAATTAGGCATTTATCGACTAAGCCGAAAATATATCGGTTTATATCATCATCTTCAACGCACTTCATTTTCTGTAAAATATTTCACGTTGAAATTTCCGGATAAACCGACAATTTCATTTATGTTCAATTCGATTTGAACATTCGTTCACTTCGTTTTCTAAATCTTATTTACTTTACATTGTGTCACATTGTTCCGAGTTGGTTATCCGCTTACCTATTTATTTAACAAGTAAAAGTAATTATGTGTTCATTGTAAAAGTTAGCAACATTCGCAATTGTTTAGTTAGTTTATGTTTGTTCTTATGTTCTAACAATAACGTACCAGTGGCGACGTTATTAAAATTTCAAGCAACATGAAACAAGCGTATTATGTGCAGGAATTGTTTTGTTTTAATTTAATTTTGGTGTGAGTGGAAAATGTTTTTACACTGACATATTTTCAAGCATTTCATGAAAAGTAAACTTCGAAAAAAAGAAGTTGTTAAATCTATCCTCATTCGGTCCAATTGTTAATGTTAGAGGAAATGTTTGATTTTTGTTTGTTTGAAACGAATAGGCTCCAAAATTACTAAACTGATTTAAAAAAATCTTTCACCCTTACAATGCTACATTATCTCTGAGCGACATGGGCTTTGTTTCATCAAAATCGGTGCTGTAAAAGCCAAGTTACGCAGGTTAAGCTGCGTGAAACTGCTATTCTATTACGAGTGAAAAGGGAATCAAAATTTGATTTGTGTATTTTTCTATGTGAGTGGTCACACAGGCACACGGCTCTCCTGATTGTAAGAGATAACCGTGGCCTATAGACACCATAGATGTTACAGTTGCGTCACTGCCCTTTGGCTGTGATACCGGCTACCCTACCCACGAAACCGGAATATAATAAAGTCGTAATGGCGGCAGGAATATGTTAGGTAATGACCTTGTTGGTAATGACCTATAATCTGTACATGCCTGCTACGAGCAGCCTACCCAGTGGACCCAGACCAACATGGCGAAGTTTAGATATAATAAGATTGAAAGAGAAAACAACATTTTGTTTGTGTGTGTTATTTATTTATTGAGCTAAGCGTTTCTAATGAACACTTGCATTTTAAATAGGGACTTTTTATAAACCATTATTCAAATAATAAAATTATGTACTAATATTAACGTGAAATTGTTAGTATTTTCAAAAAATACAACTACTATCTGAAAATCCGATACTTTTAAAATTTGAATTTTAAACTATTCTTTGGAAGACATTAAATTGATAAATAATAAATATCGCTGAGCAAGTTATACAAATTGATTCTAATTTTATAGTAAACAACTTAATATGCTTGTGTTATAGGTGTTAATCAACAATTCTAATCTGTATATTAATACGTGATGCCAAAACTTTGGACCCTTTTTCACGAAAATTGCGCGGATGCAAGACCATAAAATTTGGCGTGTAGTAGAAATGCAGAACGCTAATGTTTTTCAATAATCATGCTTATAAAGTACAATATCTGGATGGTCATTGATTTTTTTTAAATTATTCCTAGCTAGATTGATTTATCGCCCTCTAAACCCCCTTCATACTAAATTTCATGAAAATTGTTGGAGCCGATTCCGAGATTCCAATGATATATTGATACATATCCAGAATTGCTCATTTAAAGGTATAACATTAAATCAATAAATAAAACATTACCCATACTACCATGTATTTGAAACACACAAACAAATATATCGATGATAATGATAGTCACACATGGCGCACTAAAAAGCTTGGAAACAAAGTAATTTGAGAAATGAAGATGGCGTTCTTATCAACAAGATATTAAATTGTATTATGGTCGAATTTCGACCAATGGGCGACCACTGGTACATAGAATTACTTAAATACATACTAAAATCAATTCCATTACCAGCTAAGCTCGGAAAGAAAGAATTTAAAAAAACAAATTTCTAACTGTAATATCCCAGCATATCTTTGAAAATTTAATAAATATTTACAGAAATTTAAGTTAATACGCTGAGTCAATACACGAAATGGAAACAAGGGGAAGAAAAAAAAGAAGTTTTGAGACTATTCCTAGAAAAACTATACATCATGATAAAGTTTAATTTAAACTCCGAGTGGTCAGAATGGAAATTTTGTTTTTTCCAAACCTTTGCTAATAAAGGATAGACTTCCACAAAGTATGCTCCATCTTTCAAGTATTCATATCAGGGACTTTTTATTTATATATATTAGGGACTTTATTAGAATATACACTGAAAAAGGAAAGAATTTTACTAGAACTTAGAAATACAATGGTTATGTGGACTCTAATCGATATAATTGTAGTTGGTTTACCATATTTTAGAATCAATAAAGAAGAAATTGTTGACACAAAAGACTTTTATTATTATTATTAAGTGTTCGTGTAAGACTTACCCCGAGGATCATTGCGATCTAACTCGATCTATTGTGATCACATCTCTTATTCTTTAAGCTTAGATCAAAACTGCAAGGCCGACAGTTTCTAAGAACTGTATAGAGCTCTTGGGATTGATCAGCTTAAGATCTTGGGGATTTATTAAGTGCCCCCCCAGATGCTTACTTCTAGCCTGAATGAACGCAGGATAGTCGCAGAGGACGTGCATTGCCGTCTCTTCTGCTTCAAGGCAAGACCTGCAGTCAGATATCTCTGCAAGGCTCATCCTGCTAAGGTGTTTGTTTAGCCCGCAGTGACCTGTTATAGCTCGAACCAAGATCCTGAGCTCTTTCTGATGCATACTGATAGCAATCGAAGAAAATTTGGCGTTAAACCCTGCCACGAGTGCCTTTGCATGCTCTTGGCCCGTGGTTTTTAGCCAATTTGATAGACTGTCTTTTAAAGTCCATTTAAGCATTTAAGCTTCTAGAAATGCTTCCAGCAACTCCGCATATTGGCTCTGGTCCTACAGGGAGTTCCTCTGATCCCTTCCTAGCCAGCGCGTCTGCAGCCCCATTTCCTTTTATCCCAGTGTGTCCGGGAACCCATACAAGCGTTACTTTGTTGTTTTCGCTCAGCTTATTTAGGACTTGAACGCACTCCTCAGTAAGCTTAGAGTTAAATTCAATAGATTGCAGTGCCTTTAGAGCAGCCTGACTATCTGATAGAATTACACTATGCTTGTGAACATAGCAGCGGTTGAGGTTTTCTTGTGTGCACGTCAGTATTGCAAAATTCTCTGTCTGGTATACCGTAGCATAAAAGCCTAAGCTTATATGCTTTTTAACTAATAGCCGTTGATATATACACACCCGCTCCGGTTTTCCATCTTTCCCAGATCTATCAGTGAACCAAGTGACATTCCCTAGCTTGATGGATTGCGGTACTCCAATAAGCTATTCCTCTCTGCTTGTTGGAGCAACATTATACAGCTTCTTAAATCCGTAGCTTGTTATCATAGTATCCGATGGCACATCTATGATAGAGTAATTTATGAGTTCATTATAAAGTGTCCTCATTGTAGAAGATTGCCAGTCGCGTCTTTCTCGCTCCACAGCGCGGAGCATTGCGGATTTTGCTTCCTTTTGCACATGGATGTGCAAATTAAGAATCGCCTCTAGCGCTTGTGTGGGCGATGATCGGAATGCAACAGTTGCCATACAGCAGACAATCCTTTGTAGGCTTGATCCTTTAGGGTTTTTTGACATGTTGCTTGGGTTGCCTTCCTACTCCATGCAACGCAGCCGTAGCAAATTATGGGTCGCACTATGGCTGTGTAAACCCATAATATAGATTTTGTTTTAAGACCCCATTTAGGTCCTAATAATCTGTTGCGTGCCCCCGTCGCTGTTTTAACCTTTCTTACAACCTGTTCAATGTGCGGATTTCAGGTTAATCTCTGGTCAAAGGTTAAGCCCAGATACTTTACTTCTTTAGAGAAGGGTATAAGTTTTCCAAAGAAAGAGAGCTCTTTTAATTTGTCTAATAAGCGCCTCTTACTAAATGGAACGATGATTGTTTTGTCGGAACTGACTGAGAGTCCGACTTGCCTGCACCACTGGTCGACTATATGTAAGGCTGATTGTATCAATTCTGAAACGGTTGTTTGGCATTGCCTTACCACTGAGATCATCAGATCATCAGCATAGCCTTGTGTATTGAAACATGCATCGTTAAGTTCTTGTAGTAGTTTGTCCACCACAATTGACCATATCAGTGGAGAAAGCACTCCACCTTGAGGGCCAGATACGATCTTTGACGGTCGCATTCAGTAAGGTTACCTTGGCGACTCTGTCAGCATTGCGTTTATCTATCGAGTTGTTTGTTCGTCAATGCTGCGTGCTCCCATACAATTGAGTATGACATCAGTTGAGGTGCTATCAAACGCACCTTCAATATCCAGAAAGGCTTCTTTGCATTTTTTTTTGAAAAGCAATTTGCTTGTCCTCAGTTGCTCTTTCTATTCTATCACCTATTTCCACTATTGCAGTTTCTGTTGACTTTGCTCTTTGATAGGCATAATGCTTCGTATTCGGAGGCATGTAAGCAAGGTATTTCTCTCTGATATGAAGATTAATCACCTTTTCCATAGTTTTTAATAAAATAGAGGCGAGGCTGATGGGTCGGTATGATTTTGGTAATGATTTATCTCTATCACCCGATTTAGGGATAAATGTAACCCTGACCCTTGTCCAGCTTTTTGGTAGGTATCCCCAGGCAAAGCTGGCTCTGAAGACTTTAACCACCAATGGTCAAATAACAGCCAAGCCGTTTTGAAGTAAGAAAAGCCGGAAATATGCCATCCTCACCCCCTGATTTGAAGGGCTTAAAACTTTTAATGGCCCAATGGAGGGGGTTTGAATATAGATTAGGCTATTCTCCAATCTCCTGGCGTAGGTGTTCTCACACCTCCTGAGTTGACAGGTAGCCTTCTATCGCTATTCATTACAACCCCTCCAGGAAAATGAGTGCACATCATGAGCTCCAGCGTTTACTGGGCAGAGGTAGTGAAAGTTCCATCTGGTTTCTTACCGGACCCAAATGCTAAGATGGAGTTTTGGCTAAGATCTTGTAGATTCTGGCAATGTGGGGAGCACTAGTTACTTCCCCACATAGTCGTCTCCATGATCTTCTCTTAGCCTTCCGCAACTCTTTGTTGAACATAGTAAGTGCTTCTCTGTAGGCGTTCCAGTTTTTATCCCATTTTGCTTTATTAAAGAGAGACCGGGCTTTGTTCCTAAGTCGAAGCAGATTACTATTCCACCATGGTGCATTTGATGCATCCATTACTTTTAATGGGCCGTTATTATGATATGCTTCTATCAACCCTGTCTCCATTATTACATTTGCAAACTCTAGTTGATCTGGAGTTATAATCGTTTTCGGTGCCTCAGTTAGGCAGCCTTTTAGGTCCTCACAGTAGGAGCCCCAATTCGTGGCCCTGGGATTCTGAAAGGTGTTGATGCATCGGGCTGATTTAATGAAAAAAATATTTAATAAAACACAAAAGACTAATTTAATGAACTTGTTAAATTAGAACATTTGCTGCAAAGGAAGAAAATCGTAAAAAAGAGGATACTAAGCTAATACAAGAAAAATGTACTATTTGTGAAAAAAATAACAAAGAAATACGCTATCATCTAGAAGATTCCTGTTGGTTTAAAGTTTAAATATATTAAAATAAGATGTTAAACTAGAAACGTTTAGCTAAATATGACACAGGATATATTACTAACATAATATGTTGACGAGGATAGCAACATGGTTTTTTTGGAACAATTTCTAGAAGGAAAAAAAAATCAAACGCGTAAAAATTATATCGCTTGACGCTCTTCCGGAATAATAATAAAAACCTTGTCATTAAGTTATGGCGATAAAGTTTGACTTTCCGTCCACTGTTGGCTTAACTTTAAAAGTAAATTTCAACTTCTCCATTATATAACAATAATGTTATTTTATGGGGTTTTTATGACATGTAGTGATTTACTCGACACCGTCAATCAAACACAATTGAGTTACTTTGTAAGAAAAGATTTATTGAGGGTATTTTACCGAAATAACAGGATTCATAATTTCAGGTGAAATAAAAGTTTTCGTTAACAAATCGTTACATACATGTAAGAAAAGAAACGACATTTAATATTATTAGACAAGGTGTCAGTTTCTTAATTAATAATCCTTCAAAATAATAGTTTCACTTAAAGATTTCTTCCACGACACGAGACGCCATGTTTTTTTTGACAGACCATGAATTATTCCTATAATCAACTAATGGATGACGACTGTTGCGCGGGAAATTTGAATGACAAGAATTTGAAAGAGAATTATAATTTTCTTTATATATGAAAAAAATGTTGTACCATTGCTTAATATTTTAGCAGATAACAACGCTTGGGATTAATTGCTCATTATGCTAATCTCTTATACATACTATGTATCATCACTTTAATTATTGTGTACGTATTTTGAAATAAGGAAAAAAGACAAGCCAGCTGATTTTCTTACCGGATCTTCGCAGCATAAGTCGCGTTGCGATCTGGTGACAGATTTAGTAATTTAGGGAAGCGTCACGAGTGCCTATTGTAGGTTAATCTGAAACAAAAACATTCGAATTTGAAAAGCAAACACCTAAATGTTCATCATACAAAGGCATGCCTCGTCGTAAATCGAACCCAAGTCTAGCGATTGCTCGCCGGAGTGTGGAGGCGTATATCCAGCCCCTCGACGAGCGAGGCAGTCAAATACATGCGGATTTAAATTCTTCCTTGTTCTCTGTCTGCTTTACGTGAAATTACCCTATGGGAAGTAACAAGCAGAGGAAATTCCTGACAATACGATTTACAGGTCGCCTACAGAAAATAATGTGACGTGTAGGTATTTACCGTATCTTCATATTAAATATTCATATCATCTGTATAAATTCAAAGGTTGTAAAATTTTGAAATTGAAGAAAGTTTAAGTTTGTTTGTACTTTTAAATATAACTAGTCGTAACGTTTTTTCAAAGAATGAATGAATTTATAATCATTTACTTAAATAAAACAAAACGATTTCAGGATCAATAAATTCTGAAAGAATTAATGAATTAAACTGATTATACAATCGCAATCACATTCACAACAGTAAGATCAGAGAGAGAGGGACAGAAAAAAGTGTTGATGTGTAAATGAGATAGGACTCCGTGGGTTTGGTCATGTGGAAAAAATGGTAGGGGAAAGATTGACAAAACTGGTACCTATGTAATGCTAATATAGAAAGATGTACCTAACCTATGGAGACCTAGATTGGTTTCATGACCAAATCGATCGTGTGTTAATAGAAAATGATGTCAATAGTTTTAGAAACTAGCGTGGGATCGAAACAAGTTAGGTCTGTAAGGATTATGTCCCTTACCACTCGCTACTCTCAGTCAATCCCACATGGGACTTAGTTTAAGGAATAAGTGTATGTGTGATGTGTTATAGGCCATTCGCCTGCTATTTATATCGTATTTAATACAATACAAAGCAATATGGATTTTCAACCGACTCTGATTTTTTTTATTTTTATTTCTTTATATATTTTGTATGTTTGTTACGCGATTACTCGGCCTGTTTTAATGGTTCTCTTTTAGAAAGATTGGTTATGATTTCGATCCGTTCCTATATTAGTTTTATCATAATTCGAATAGTAGTTTTTAAGTTACAACTAAGTGAGAAATGCATATATTTTTCACTTATCTTGACGACCTCATCAATGATAAAAATCTACTAGAAGGATGTTGATAAAATTTACGTAGGACCATTTTGGAAACATTTGCTATTTTCCGAAAACGAGAATTATCAAATCCCGATGTGGTACCAAATGAAATACTTAGAGTCGGCTTTTGCAGTTTTGCATTGTTACTGCGCTCAGTTATACATATAATAGTAAGAAATATAACTTAAAAAACTTTCATTTTTTTTTTCAAAAATTTTCAAACTTTTTAAAATATACAAATGATAAAAATATTTAATACTAAGAGTTTCATGCAGCTTCGCCTGTGTAACTTGGCTTTTACTGCACCGATTTCAATGAAACAAATCCTATGTCACTCAGGAATAATGTAATATTCAAAAAGTGAAAGAATTTTTGAAATCGGTCCAGTAGTTTCGGAGCTTATTCATTTCAAACAAACAAAAAATCAAACATTTCCTCTTTATAATGTTAGTATAGACGATTATTATATTATGACTCGGGAACCTTCAAGAAAAGAGCGTACTTATTCCTCAAAGGTCGGCAACGCATCTGTGATACTCCTGGTGTTGCGGATGTCCGCGGGCGAAGGTGATCACTTTCCATCAGGTGACCCACTTGCTCGTTTGCCTCCTCTTCTATAAAAAAAAACAAAGGTACAATAAATACTTACACGTTACATTAACTTGAATGTAACCATAATGTAACTAATTATCTTTATTGTAGGCGACCTGTAAATCGTACCATCAGGAAATTCGTTTGCTTGTGACATCCCGTAACCTTATCAAAATTCACAAGTAGACTAATTTCACGTAAAGCAGATAGTAAAAACTAAGATTTCAAATCCGCATCTATTTGACAGTCTATCTATCTACTTGCAGGTACACGGCTTACTTCGCCGAATAATCCACCTTCAAGACCATTTAAATCTAAAACTTTACTGTCCGTTACGAATTTTGGCATAACTTCGTCAGCTCACATAACTTACGCATATCCTTAAGCTCTTCTGTATTCAACTTTGTGTTGTAACCGCTAACGTCTGACTACAGGAATTAGCAAGCAATTTGATTCAGGATAAGTCCCAGATCTCTATCAGCCAGTAATATATTAAAAAACCAGAACTCTCGTGCTAAACCATTTATATTTTGTTCACAGCCATCACAATGCAACGAAAAAATGTGTCTGGGCAGTGTTATGGCCATACCTGGGCGTGGAGATGTTCCCAGAAGTCCTGAAGAAGTCCTCAATGATGCCAACGATTTCCTGGGACAGTATTTTGCATCGATCAGAAGGTATTCTTTATACAATGTTCTTATAAAATATCATAGTCCGTCGAAAGAGATCCAAGTGTCATAAGAGCTAACTTTTTTTCTGAGAACCACATTTTAAAAGATTGAATTGTAGTAGTGTGTACTTTTAACGTATATACCAAATAATTTAACCCGGTAACTAATCTATGGAAATTCAGCAACATGTTGAGGCGAAAAAGCAGATGGATCTCTTCATGAATGTTAATCAACAAACCTAATCTTCACGCCCATATCCCCGAAGAGATAGGCAGAGGTACAACCAAGGCACCCACGACTAGCCGAAGATACTAAGAAGACAAACCTAATAATCTCAAAATTAAAATTTTTCAAGAACCCTCGACAAATTAAATACGTATAACACACACACACACACACACACACACAACCACACACACACACACACACACACACACACACACACACACACACACACTAATCTCATCACCCCTCTTTATCCTACGAGAGAAAAAAATAGTTTTATGGAGAACAATATAATTGTCTGCTGTCTTTTATTTTTAAAATAGTTAAATGAAAAATTAAATTTTTGTCGATGTTTTTTATCATTATGCTATAATAAATTTGTAGAAGATTAAAGTGTATACTTTGAAGATGAAAAACGATGACGAAGAGAAATATAGATTCATTTTAATAAGTTAAAAAAAGAAACAGATTAATTAATTAATTCAACTTTAATTTATAGGGCAAATACAGCAGCTCACGAAGCACGTTGGAAAGCGGTGCAAGAAGAAGTGGCAAAATGTGGAACCTACCAGTTAACGACTACTGAATTGGTATTCGGTTGCAAGTTGGCGTGGAGGAATGCAAGTCGTTGTATAGGAAGGATACAGTGGTCAAAACTTCAGGTATGCATTTTGTATAGACAACCAATACGAATCAGCTGCGCACCTCGCGCTGTCATCTTTCATTTTTTATTCATTTACAATTTTTTTCATATTCATAAAAGGTTCATTTGATATAACAAAGATGCTATCGCTACTGAGCGCTTGAGGCGGGGGG
>NJDC01010197.1:75375-105059 GCA_002245475.1 Calephelis virginiensis
TAAAAGCCGTTATTTCGTATTTTTTTTTCTGTTTCTCTAAGCACCATCGGAGCCATTTCAATGGCAAATATTTCGTAACTAGCAGCCCACCCCAGCTTCGAACGGATGGACAAACTTTTATGTTATTATACATACACATAAGCCTTCTTCTTGAATCGTACTATTTAAAAAAAGATTTTAACATACGTACATAGAGGCAGACACCGAAAAGCCACTTTGTTTTATTCTGTGTAAAAATACATCACAAGTACAGTTACGCCGCATACGACTGTTATACTGTTCACGTCCTATCGGATCCACCGGATCAAATAAATGCGACAAACGCAATACTTCCTCGCAATCCAAGCCACACTAACTCACAGGACACTACACTACCGCTCTAAGACCTCTGCTAAGACCTCTCTTGCGCCGGCGCCTAGCGCCGCGCGACGAGCCGCCACTATTCCTCCATCAAGTCCACCCAGTAACCAGAACGTAGCACCAAGTCGATGTACGCTCTCTGGAGACAGCCCTTGTTGCTGGCGTTGTAGGGAACAGTCCAATCCATCTAAATAATGATTTCTCGGGCTGAGCACTCTGCTCGGCCCACATAGCCCGGTGAAGTTGTAAGAACCGCAAGGTTGGCCACATATTAATCATTCCAAAAAAATACTGTTATACGCGTATGATGTACAATATTTTAAGGTTAATTGGTATTTGTCAAGGTAGCTTTGCTGCACAGTATGACACGGTAGACTTTAAACCATGGTTATCTCATTAAATTGTCAATTGACTGACAAATAAGTGAAATTTATATTTTTATTATGTTGACCTAGATTCCGCTAATATTTTTTTTCAACATTCTATTTCCGACACTTACTTGCATTAATCAAAAAAAGAATTATCGAAATTATTTCTTCATCCGTTTATGCGTAATGCGACAACCAATAAAACTAGATATTTATTTTTTTATAACTGTTGCCGTGGTTTCATTAAAGTATTATAATTATTTATGACCGCCTCGTTAATCGAAAGGGTAGCGTACACGCCTAACTACACCGACCAAAACGCGAGGCTCAGATTCGATTCCTGTAGGGGCAGGCATTTATGTGATAAACATTTAAATGTCTGCATTACCTGGTCTGGGTGTTTATCAAATTTATTCCGATATCTATTTAAGTATTTGTATGTATTAGTATCGTTGACTAACACCCATAACAAAAGCATATAATTTGCTTACTTTGGGGTTAGATTATATTTGTTACACAAATATGTCAAATATGTAACACAAATTGTCCAGTGAAATTTATTTTTTATTATTATTATTAAACAAAAAAAAAACAAATTTAGCTCGCCGCAACCGCGTGACCGTCTGAATAAAAACTTTCATTTCTTTTAAGTTGAGTCCAAGTATAGTTACGAATTTCAGTTAAAATCGGGTTAGTAGTTTTAAATTAATTCTAGATAAAAAAAAGTGTGTGTGTACTTATGTACACGCATTAGAAGTTATACTTCTGCGGCGTACTAAGATAAAAATCTTTTTAAAAACTAAAATGTTATCTATAGCTAACTTCATAGCTAACTTCATCATGTCGGTTTTTCGTGACGGTGTGCGCGCGCATCGTAAAAAATTACCCTCATCATTTTTTCCTAACGCGCCAAAAGAAGTAGATATAACTTCAAAAACAGTTTTGCCTACCCGTTATTTTTAGCTCTTCCATAAAAACTACTTGAGTGTTTGTATTGTTGTTGTGAGAGTTAAGCAACATTACCAAATGTGGCATCTATAGGCGATGTATATTTCTTATAATCAGGAAATCCGTCTTCTAGTTTACCACAGCGCATGAACTCGCCATTGTAGTGTTACTGGAAGGTAGAGTATCTAGCAGACTTGCACATTAGCTTTTGAGACCCGCCCCTAAGAATGAGACGAGCATTTCTTTTTTTTTATTTTTTTTTAGTCTTATGTTTTAGAGGGGTTTTGTTCAAAGACATGTCAACCCCATGAGCATCTCTTATGGAATAAAGTTGAAACTCTCTACCTACTGCGCAAGGGACGGGGGCGTAAAGATATGTGTATGTATAACATAAAAAGTATTCCACTCTGACAGAAGTCGAAAGCTATATTTCAGGGTTTTAATAGGTAATTTCCATCAATCTCTCCCAAGCGAGAGTTTGATTACAGTTCGAGCTTTTAACAGCTGAGCCTTACACACGACGCATAAACTTCGCACAAACATCGTCAAGAGCGTGCCTTTCAATTATATCGCCACGTGTGTTTTATTCATCTTTCACTTTGAAATGTAGGTACATTTAAAAGATTATTTTTAATTTATGGCACGAGATCCTTTGATTTCATTATACGGCCAGACCGTAGTCATTTAGGAAAACATAGCAAACATAAAAATTCTCAGAGTAATTTTCTGAATTAAGTTATAACAATGGTGCTTTAGCGTAGTTTGTATTGTTTATTTATTTATTTAACACTTTATTACACACAAAAACCAAAAATACACAAAATACATGAGAAGTAAAAATGCACAAAAGGCGAGCTTATCTCTAACTAAAGAAATTTCTTCCAGCCACCCCAAAAACAGAAATGAAGCTGTGAAAATAAAATAGAAGGCATCATGTACAAAAAATATATTATTTATGACTTACAGGTAACAAAACGTTTTAAAAGTTTTATTTGAAAGTTTTTTGTGTTAGTTGGTTGGTTAATACATGACAAGTTTAAATATCAATCCTGGAAAATTCTATCTAGTGTGACTAATTGGTGGAATAATCCAGCTACGTAAATTACTAGATTATTTTACAGGTACAGCTATAGCGTCGTCAAAACCTTTGCCAAATTTCATGTGTCTTTAATTTAAAGTTGCTATAGAGTCGTCAAATCCCTTAGCCAGTTGTAAAGTGTCTAAATCACTCTTATTTTTTTTATGATATTGGAAGGCAAACAAGCAGACGGATTTCCTGATGACAAGAAATCTACGCCGCCTAGAGACACCAAAGGTGGTAATGGCGCGTTGCCAACCTGAGGCCAGGATATTAGGCCTCGAGCTAAAGTAAGTTTACCGGCTACCTTACCCTCCGAACCGGAACACGTCATGACATTGTGGCGGCAAGAAAAAGTAAAGCGGTGGTACTAATCCGGGCGAGTCGCTGCGAAAATCAACCACCCAGTAAATTGTCACGGTGCTAGTGACGGTAATCCTATGCTCGCTTTTTACGAGCTGCCTGGCAGGAAGGTAGATGGTCAATTCTGCAAAGGAGCCCGGACCAACACGGAGAAATTTAGTATGAATATATTGCAGGTACAGCGTAAATAAAAAATAATACTAAAGCATGCATAAAAAATTAATACACTTTCATAGTATTTACATACTATATTCGTATTATGATTTTTATTCATTTGTAAGTTTATATTTTGTATTATAGACGGTAAAGAATTACGGAATCTAACTTTATACCCGTATCCCCGTAGAGTTGTCGAGGTAGGTAGAGATACAACCAGGGCACCCTCGATCACCCGACGATATCAAGTCCTACAATGCGATAGTACATAGGTGGCAAACCTCTTTGCAAACCCCATGAGATTAAAAATTGAATGTTGAAAAAACCGAATTACTGGACCACGTAACCGATTTAATAAATAAATCAATAGTTAAATGTTATTTTAAAAACGACAACCCTTAACTGACAAAACGAGTTAAAACCCAATCATTTGTAATTATCTGAATTGATTGAGCTGCAGTCGACATAACGACATTACGAGTAATTTATTTCCTCGCTATTCAAGCTTCTGGTTAGCATAGGATTACGCTGATTTAGCATAAAATTAGGCCTACTTTAAAAGCCTTTCCGTTTTTGAGTTCATTTGATAATTGTTTCTTTAGCACGACTGTTAATCAAACTGTACAGCTTGAGCGATTTGCGGTTTGAGGTATTTGGTGAGATAAATTCGAATAGAACCAAGCTTTGTTCGAGATACTGTTGGGAATTTGTAATGGTTTGTTTGAAGATTTCGTAAAAGATTTTATATCTAACCAGATGCTCCGTGGAACTTCGTTCCACTCGTTCAGTTTGTTTGGAAATATTTAAATTTTGATTTTTATAGTTTCCTCACAGTCGAACGGAATAAAAAGCAGCCCTTGTCCGTCTCCTGGTGCCAAGCTACCTACCTCAACCCAAAGAGTATATAAATACTACGTAACAAGAGGCGGGACTTCCATAGATACATAGCAAACCCGAATTTTGTATGAAGTTTACTTAAATTGACACATGACACTTGACATATAGGTATAACCCGTTTAATTTGAAAGTAAGTCTAAAGTCATTCAGATTTAAGGCAATTAGTGTCATATGATTTAGTTGAATAAAAATATAGCAAACTTAATTATTTTATATAAATATTGCGCCAAACTGCCTCAACCTCTACCTCCCTTTTTGCTGTCAAATCTCTTCAGTCGTTCTTGAGTTATATTAACAGTGTAACTAAAACGGCTTTCTTTTAAATATAAAGATATGGTTGCGGCTTACATGTGAATTCGATATGATTGGTGGTAAATTTATGAATCTGTACTCTGTTGATCAGTCTATCAATAAATTTACTGGTAGCATGAAGAAGCACTAAGTTCACATTTTAAGAACTTTTGCTTAGTGGACAAATAATAAGAAACAAATCTAAAATACTTAATAATATGTTTAGTATTTCTACCATTGTGGTGTGAGTTCTATAAGTGGAATACACCATCTGCCTGCGTGCCTGGTAGGTAAAAGCTAATGGTGGTAGACTGCTGTGCAGCAAATTGCCTGATTTCACCGCCTTACTAGTTGACCTCATAAACGAGATTAGCATTGTGAGAGTTTTCACAGTGTTATAACTAAAATTAAATTTATAAAAACTAAAAATTAGGGATAAAGTTTCAAGTCACTCTGCATACCTACTAATATACTTCAGTACCAGTGAAAATTTTATTGGGCACTCACTTAAACTAATTATAAGTTATCGATATCTACTTTCAACGAAAGTAAGTGTCTCTCTCGATTTCAAAACGCTTTTAGTGCTGTCAGATTAGTTTTTACATGATGTTTTTTATAAAGTTATTTTCACAGAATCACATGTACACATCATTTATTAATATTTATACGTCATATTTACCTATTAATTTACTTCTTATACATTTTTCCTTTTTTTCTTTTATCTTAGAGATCGAATGAAACACTCGAAAAGCGAGCTTTCCCCGTTCTACCTTTCCCGTCAGCTCGTTTTGAATGTGTTTATTTATCATTGACATCATAGTTAACAGGGGCGGTTAAATTAAAGAGAGCCAGCAATTTTTAAAAAAAACATCAAAACATTCGCATAAATTTTGCGAATGCGAATATGCCAAAAAATGCGAATATCAGCGAATACGAATCGACAAGTACATTAAAAATCAAAACCACTTCGAATCTTCATTTTTTTATGATGATGAAATTGAATTGACATTTTTGTTGCAGGTGTTCGACTGTCGGCAGGTAACCACCACTAGTGGCATGTTTGAAGCACTCTGTAACCATATCAAATATAGCACAAACAAAGGAAACATAAGGTACCTATTTTTATTATTTTTATTTTTTTTTATGTGAGAGGTTAGGTTAGGTTAGGTCATAAGAGACAACCGCCTCTCCTCTGGGGTCGAGCGGTTCGGCATCGAACTTGACGTCTCGAGGTACCGGGTCGGTAAACAATATAAAAAAGAAAATGTATATTTTCAATTTTCTAATAAAAATAACATTACCCGGGATTGCATATGTGCCCGGTTAGCGATACACTTGCCACCTATCACATTGTGGGACTTAGTGTCCCGTGCTAGTCGAGGCTATGCTAGTCGTGGATGCAATGGTTGCGCCTTTGCCTACACCTTCGGAGAACCGTGGTCTGTAGACACCATCGATGTTACAGGTGCGTACAGCGGGATGTTAGGACTATTGTGCAAGTCTTTTCCACGTGTTGGTCCGGGCTCCTTCGCAGAATAGACCATCTGCCTTCCTGCCAGGCAGCTCGTAAAAGGCGAGCATAGGTTTAACGTCACTTACACCGTGATATCCTACTAGGTGGTAGAGTTTTGCAGCGACTCGCCTGGATTGGTAACACCGCCTTACCTATTCCTGCCGCTATAACGTCCAACGCTAGCTTTTGACGTGTTCCGGTTCGGAGGGTAAGGTAGCCGGTAAACTCATTTTTGCTCGAGGTTTAACATCCCGGCCTTAGGTTGGCAATGCACCATTACCACCTTTGGTGTCTCTAGGCGGCGTGAATTTATTACTGATGGTAATATGGAAATCCGTCTGCTTGTTTGCCTTCCATTATATTAAAAAAAAAACTCTATCGGCTACCCTACCCTTCGAACTGAAACTTGACAAGAGCCATTATTATATTATTACGGTAGGAATAGTTAAGGCAGTGGTTCCCTACCTGGACAAGTTCTTTCTCAGCACTCTTCGCAAATGTTCTTATTGATACTTAACCTATGCTCGCCTCTTACGAGCTGCCTAGCTGAGAGGCAGATGGCCTATGCTACTCTGCGGCCCAGGACCGACACGGAGCACTAACAATTACTAACATCTTATTGTTACTTATTTATAATTTATCGGTGTGGCACCACTGAGTTAGTTCTATGTACGGGTCTGTTAATCTCAAATTTAGAAAGTAAATAAAAATTCTACCATAAAATTGATTACACACATACACATACACATCTTCACGCCAAATTGTTAGTGGGGTATGGTACCATGTCGACTACAAAGACTCTTGACACCACACTGCTAAAATCCGTGCAGCAACTTGGCCGGGTAGTGATCTACCAGCTTACTTATTCCTGCCGCCATAATGACAGTGTCATTTTCCGGTTCGAAAGGTAATGTACTTGGTACTTGGTACTTTGATACATTACACCATCCCCGTGGCCTCATGTCAGCGATGCACCTACAACATTTATGGTCTATCTTACCAAGATTGTCTCTTTCCATCAGGAGAGCCGTGTGCTTATTCGCTGACTTCGAAAATAAAAAGAGATATCAGGATAATAATTATTTTATGTCATCCAAGGTTTAACACAACCTAAAGTTCGTTACAAGCATTTCAGCAGATTTGACATAAAAACGAACAATGTAGGAGCATACAAACTTTGAATGACATGAAAACTGTACTATGAGAGATTTTAATTATTCACCAAACCATTTTCTTTTGAAATCAACAAGTTATATACAAAAAAATATAAAAGAAGGCGTTACTTTGCGCAAATCCAATAAAATTATTTAATTTCCCGCCAAAAAATTTTGTGTCGCCATAATATGTAAGTATACATTTTTTTGGCGGGAAATTGCAAATTAAATAATTTTATTCGGATTAAGGTTATATACAGTTTAATTAAGTGTGTGAAGTCGAGTTTAGCCATCGAGAGAAAAGATGGTCGAAGTTTTTTCATAATTATTGAATTTCGTGTTGATATTGAGTGAAATTAGTCAATTTTGGTGGCATTTTGTACAATTTTGTTCAGTGAAAGTGCACAAATGAAATAATCATGAAGAAATTAGCAAATCATGTATTTCCTCGTTGCCACCAAATCTCATTACATCAGCTTGAGTAAACAGACCACCGCTTTACCCAAGAGCCTGACATGACTTCCTGACGACTTATAACTAATGACTAATTAAAATTAATTGAAATTGATATAAAATTTGATGCAAATTTCTACTTGACTAATGGCTAAATACTAACGTGAAGGCCAAAACTTAAAGAAAAAAAAAGAAGTGTGTGAAGTCGTAGGCCACAACTAACATCACTTGCAATATACGTTACAGGAACATAAAACAGACAGACTTATTTTCGTATGCATGTTATTCTCAGCGAACAATAACACAGCTTTGGAATTCCTCGATTCTTCGAAATTGATTTTGAACATTCAATCACTAAATCGTATATCTGATTTTTTTTTAAAACACATTTTTTGTAAAGCTAGGGGTCCTCTAACAATAGGTTGTATCGCTACAGTTATGCTTTGTATTTCTATAAAAAAAAAACTAAAAAAACGGTCAATGTTATGTGGCTTAGTAGTTATATTAAAGGTTCTACGTGTTTAATAATAAAATGCTGCAGAGAACAAATATTGACACATATCTGTTTATACCTACCAATTAAAAGTAAAAGTAAAGAGTATCTTCACGCCCATATCCCCGAAGAGGTAGGCAGAGGTACAACCAGGGTACCCACGACTAGCCGAAGATACTAAGTCCCATAATGTGATAGGTGGCAAGCCTATCGCCAACCGGGCACATATCCTATCCCGAACAACATTTATTTTTTAGAAAATTGGAAAAATCCGATTTTCTTTTTGTTGCCCGACCCGGGATTCGAACCCGGGACCTCATGCAGTCAAGTCCAACAACTGAACCGCTAGACCACAGAGGCGATTAAAAAATTCATCTCAGAAAAAAATAGATAACCCAATTTTTTACATGACAACCTTAAAACAAGTAAATATAGTTTAATTGTTGTGTTTGGTATAGATTATAATTTAAAGAAAATCCTATTAAAGGTGATTTTTTCCCTTCTACAAAATGTGTTTTAATGTATCCCAAGCTGACAAATAAGAGCTTAAATTAAAATATCTTAAAAGTATCGAAAGTAAGTTATAAAATATGTATTTTATCTGGAGTGATAAACTCATTTAATGTCATCACTCGATCAGGGCCGTCTTAGATTATGCTGGGGCCCTTGAGCACACAGAAACTTGGGGCCCTTTTTAAATATAAGGAAATCAAACTATAAAATTTGTTTAGCTATGATTTTCTTGGGTAATCAATTTAATTATTTACTCGTATTTACGTACGTTTTGTACGTCATTATTAATAATATTAGTATAACGCTGTTTTTTTTATGATTACGATAACAGTTTCTTTCAAAATCTTCTATTAAATCTTCAAACTCTATTTTATGAAGAATCTCACTTTCTATGCCCATATTCATTGGAAATTTTTTTAGTCATTCGTAAGCTGCGAAATTGAACGATCCCGAATTAGGGCAACGAGAAAAACGTAATACACCTAACCAAAATATTTTGAAGTTAAATGTGAGTGAAATTGGCCCCTTGGGCCCTTATGGTAAAGGCAGTATTGCACTCGATAGCTCAAATGGCCAGAGTATTCGTCAGATACAGACGAAAGGGTGCAGGTTAAAAACAAATAAGTAAGAAAGGGAACCTATATCTTTAACAGTCAATTTTATTGACGCGTCTTCAGACAGAGATAGCCTTAAATGAAATGCGATCACCTCTGTAGTCTAGTGTTGGACTTGACGTCATGAGGTCTTTCTTTGATCGCTCAGTAAAAAGTTAAATGCTGCTTTCAATTTTGTATTATTAATAATATTGCCCGGAAGTGGATAAGTAGCGCCCATATCCACGATGAAGTATGCAAAGGTACAACCAGGTCAACCACGACTAACCGAAGATACTTAGTCCCACAATAAGATACCTATAATATGCTATCAGTCAAGCCTATCGCCAACCGGGCACATATTCTATCCCGAGAAACATTTTTTTACTAGAAGACTGAAAAAACAAAATTTTCTTTTTGTTGCCTGACCCGGGAATCGAACCCGGGACCTCATGCAGTCAAGTCCAACACATGAACTGATAGACTATGGCGGTGAGGCGACCAAAATTAATAACTTATTAATATTTTTGTAAATAAGAGTGGTTTTTGATTACTGATAATTTTTTTTAATTAGAAAATGGAAAAAACAAATTTTCTTTTTGTTGCCGATCCGGGAATTGAACACGGGACTTCATGCGACCAAAATCAATTACTTATTAAACTTCTAAATATGAGTGGTTGTTAATAACTGAGATATAGAGGCCTTTCTATCTATTACATTAGATAGGTTATTGATAAGCCGAAATTATCCAGAAAATAGTAAATTGTAATCTCTTTTGTGATTTTGTGTTTATTTCGTCTATAGGTCGGCGATAACAGTATTCCCTCAGCGTTCTGACGGCCAACACGACTATAGGATATGGAACAGCCAGCTCATCAGTTATGCTGGCTACCGGCAACCCGACGGGACCGTGCTGGGTGATCCAATGCACTGCGAGTTCACTGAGGTACAGTGTTGTGTTTTTAATACATTTTAGATACATTGGAGTGTGACCTAGAACGAATGTAGACTATTTTTGGAAGCATAGGATGATGAATAAACCTTTTTTTATAATATTGGAAGGCAAACAAGCAGACGGATTTCCTGATGGTAAGAAATATCTAGAGACACCAAATGTGATAACGGGGCGTTGCCAACCTGAGGCCCGGATGTAAAGCCTCGAGCAAAAGTAAGAACCTGAACACGTCAAAGGCAAGCATTGGACGTTATGGTGGCAGGAATAGGTAAAGCGGTGTTACCAATCCGGGCTAGTCGCTGCGAAACTCGACTACCTAGTAGGATGTTACGGTGCTAGTAACGGTAAGCCTATGCTCGCCGTTTACGAGCTGCCTGGCAAGAAGGCAGATGGTCTATTCTGCAAAGAAGCCCGGACCTCCCACGTTGATCCAGGTTACCTCTATAAAACAAACCATCTGTCTTCCCACCCAATAGCTCTTTAAGAGTCTAAGTCGTTACAAAAAAAAATCCCTAATTGTGGACTTCTGTTCAGCATTCCCAGGTAGAGATTTACCGCTTTATCTATTATTGACGGCATAATGACATCAAGAGAGACCTGTGCTTCTTTGCTGCCCTAATTACATAATTACTGGAATGGTAGAAAATATATGTCGCCAATAAACACACCAATCAAATGAATTATGTTGTCAAACTAAGGGCGGCAGTAGCTGAGTCTACATCAAAATATGTTAATAACATTTCACAAACATTATCTGTGTAATGTGTAGATTTTTTTTAATACGCCATGATGTTAAATATTTGCTTTCTGTAATCTTTCTATATTTGAACTAAATTTTATACAAAATGTATTCTGTACTCGTAAGTTTGATACAAAATATATAGTATATACATATTTCAACAAATTGTCCATCAACTTGATAGCAAGCTACGTATGAGCATATGAGCCAAAAGTATTTTGAATTAAATCAAGAGGGCACCGTTTGCGAGCTTACCTTATCGAGTACCCGCATGAAATAGTTGCTGTCCGAAAAAGTTAAAAGACCTAATACAACGCCAAAAATTTATATCTGTAGATAATAGGAACTTTTTTCCATCAGACCCGATTCCATCGTTTGGAACTTAAATACAGGTGATAAAAGTATTTAAAAGTTCAATTGCTTTCAAAATTTAAATTCTGAGTGTATTTATAAAATTTATTCTAGTATCTTATATATTTCTACGTATGATTATCGTTGACTAGCACAAACATGTAATTTACTTACTTTGTATTTAGGTCAATATGAGTTATTTTATAATGGATATTTATTTTTACCTATCTATATGTCATAGCATATTCGCTTTAATAATATTACGTGCTGGAAGATTTAATAAATGAATGAATGAATTCTTTATTATGTACAATTAAATTTATTGCATAAAACTATACCATAAGATTAAAATATTCATAATAACAGTAAGGAGAAAAACAAAAACAAAAATAGTATAAATGTAAACTAAAATAAACAAGATACATAATTTCAAATTAAGACAACAATGTTACATAGTTTAGATTCGACATCAGGAAGACTTGGACAAGATACCGGCCATAAGATAGTGATACGCAAACGACCTGAGTGCTGTCTGCTTATTTGCTGTCCTAATACAAAAAACAATGTTACTACAATTGTTGAGCTATAATAAAAATTGTCATTGTTTTTAAAATTTTGACTGCTTCTTTGATCGAATGGCTAGCTTATATGCCTAACTACACCGACCAACCACGAAGCTCGGCGGGTTCGATTCCCGACGGGGGCAGTCATTTGTATGACGAACATTTATGTCTGCATTTCCTGGTCTGGCTGTTCGTTTAATTTTATTATGGTATCCATGTATTTCTATGTATTCGTATCGTTGACTAACGCCCATAATACAATCATGCAATTTGCTTACGTTGGAGTTACATTCAATTTTTGTAACCTGTCTAGAGATGTTAATTTATTTAAAATTTTAATAGGGCACATATTCCAACAGTAACTGTCTCGTTTTGTTACTCGATTAGATAGGCTTATGACCCATGTTCTGACTATCTATACATTTGATAGTCTGCCTCCTGGTTCTCGCTGCCTGCCGTTGTTGGTAATTTTGCTGCAGGGGATGAGAGATCTCATTCTACAGCGTTATCATTTTCAATGCAAAATATTTGATCTATTTTACGAGTTATTGGAATCTAGTTTATTTGTCGATTCTTCATATATTCCAAAATTGTGAATGCAAATGTTGATAGCTTATAATATATTCAGGTTTTGAAGCAACTTTTTCATAGGCATAGCAGACATTTTATGATAAATAAAAGTGACCTGGCGAACTCCGTTCCGTCACAGATGGTATCATACTCACACACAACGTACTGGCGCCATCTGCTCCACCACCATGCAAAACCATATTGGTTTTTAGTATATGCTATGTATCAAAGATGGCACTGTATGTGAAAAATAATTTTCCCTGTTTTTCTATTTTTGTTTGCTTTAAACCTCACGGAGTTCGAGACCTTTCCAACGAATGCAAAACCGTGGAAATCGGTTCGTGCTTTCTGGAGTTATAGCGTCAGGAAAGAAAACCCGACTTGTTTTTATATTTATAGATATGAAAGATATTATGCTTTACTGACAGACTTGTCACAAACAAATAACTTTGAATTTCATTGTCTCATTAATTCCATCAAATCTATCTACTTTCCCCGTGTTGGTCCGGACTCCTCTGCAGAATAGACCATCTGCCTTCCTGCCAGGCAGTTCGTAAAAGGCGAGCATAGGCTTACCGTCACTTACACCGTGACATCTGACTAGGTGGTAGAGTTTCGCAGCAACTCACCTGGATTGGTATCACCCGCCTTACCTATTCCTGCCACCATAACGTCATGACGTGTTCCGCTTTTGGAGGGTAAGGTAGCCAGTAAACTTACTTTTGCTCGAGGTCTAACATCCCGGCCTTAGGTTGGCAACGCATCATTTCCACCTTTGGTGTCTCTAGGCGGCGTGAATTTCTTACTATCAGGAAATACGTTTGCTTGTTTGCCTTCCAATATCATAAAAAATACTATTGCGATGAAAAAGATGATTAATGTAAATGAAGTCTGAAACGTGCAAAATATCATGTGGGCAATATAACTTTCACACGAAGATAGATCCTTCACATTACAACTCTAATGCCAGTTCCAACTTTGCTGCTAATTTGACTCTAATTCCTTTCGGTTTACCGGGAAACTAATGACTGCAGGGAAGTTAAAATTAGTTCCAAAGGATACAAAATTCAGTGACTTCATATTTCACTATTAACGTAATATCGCTTTTACATTATCCGACACGATCACGATGCGATTTTTCAATTGTCAATTCCACGGTATGTAAATTTAATGATACAAATTTATTAATAAACTCGCCGATCCAGCTAACTTCATATCGCTTTATGTTACTAACAATTTGTATTTGGGGAAAATTAAAGTATAGTCTTTTTTTCTATTTTGCCTTTCAATCTAATTAATCTCCTGACAGTAATTATTACATCAAAAAAAATTTGCAAAATTGATCCATTCGTTCACATGTAATGCGATTACTAAACGAAATAGGGATTCATTTGTATATAAATAGCACGGCAAAACTATTTCTTTACGATAAATGACAATAAAGCTCTCCATATTGTTTAACGTCCAATGTTAATCATGTGTGTCTAAAGATGGATTTCAAGCAATCTAGATAGATGCGTATCTGCCGGCCTATCCTATACCTAATTGCCATATTTATCCTGTCCACAGATATGTTATTGGCAAGCGATAACATAAAAATGGATCAAAACATCAATCTTAGACAGCAAGTTTTGGATTAGGATTAATTATTAATATTGGCCGTAAGACAATCACGGCCTAAAGGACTATGCGTTTCTGTTACGTCGCTATCCTGTGGGGTGTTGAGCCTTATGTAATTTGAAGTAAAAATTTCTCTAGCGGCGTTGCGCACTTTTTTTTAATGGGTAAAAACTTCTGAAGTCGCATCAGGACACGTGACCTGAAATTTCGTAAGACGAAAATTCATAAGACGGCGCAGGGCGCTTGCGCGAATGTTCGTGTTGTCATGTTTTTGTACGATAGCGCAATAAATGAATATTGTATTCTATCACATAAATGATAGTACTTTCATACTGATAAATAAATTAAACTAAATTATTCCCTTACCATTCCAAAATATCAAAAATGCACAACGGTAAGAAATTCTCACCGCCTAGAGACACCAAAGATGGTAATGGTGCGTTGCCAACTTGAGGCCGGGATGTTA
Organism: Calephelis virginiensis; assembly: GCA_002245475.1. NCBI lineage: Eukaryota > Metazoa > Arthropoda > Insecta > Lepidoptera > Riodinidae > Calephelis > Calephelis virginiensis. The sequence continues at coordinate 89,821 of NJDC01010197.1, forward strand.
GGCCTCGAGCAAAACTATGTTTACCGGCTATCTTGCCCTCCAAACCGGAACACGTCATGACGTTATGGCGGAAGGAATAGGTAAGGCGGTGGTACCAATCCGAGTGAGTCGCTGCGAAACTCTACCACCTAGTCAGTTGTCACGATATTAGTGACATTTAGCCTATGTTCGCCTTTTACGAGCTGCCTGGCGGGAAGGCAGATATTCTATTCGGCAAAGAAGCCCCGACCAACACTGAAAAAAGGGCAAGTCAATCGGCTACTCTACATTCCTAGGATCGGAAGACAACAGTGCCAACACCATGAATGCCAACTAAAGCCACTACCAAGAGTATTTGGACAACAGTTTACCACCATTGCTGACAACCAGGAGCCAAATATTTTGTAACTATAAAATGCTGTTGAAAACACAGGCAGTAGCTTGTATACTCGTAACATGTGCATGATTTTAGCGTGTCAAACTGCAACTATGAGTATTTCCCTCGATTTATCTTTGATTTCTTTATCAGATCCAGATCCGGACATGCGCTCTAATTAATAAAAAAGAGATTTGGTGCTTTCAAAACTCTTATTTTAGGGTTAGAAATCATGGAAGAATCGATTAACATACTTAAAAAATATAGGATTCCTTTAACCTCCTCCGTTTAAAATCTGTTTAAAATATAGTAAATAGTTTCAGAGTTTTTTGAGTACGTATTAAAAGGTCGCTTTCATCGATCAATAATTAAATATGGATTTACCAGTTCTTAGGAAATAACGGAATAAGAAAGATCCACTTTATCCGGATCAACAACTGCCTAAAGCCACAAACGTCTGCTCCCACAAAGTTGTTCTAGTATACTCTTCCTTGTTCACAAATTAACATGGCTAGTATTGGAACACAATATATTAATATGAAACTTTCACACAGTGGAAAAGACCAATTATTTAAATTATGCGCTTCGGTTTTACACTTTTTATTCTTTTTACACTTTATACTTTTATTTTTAAATAGGCTGACCTAATTTAAATTTAAGTGAAATTATTAATTATGTAAAACAACTCTTTATCTTTATAGATATCTTTAAAAACATTCCGATTTCCGAAGCTTGACGAATATAACAGAAGCACGTAATTTAAATAGTTCTACCATAGTTATACTATACGTTTGTTATGACGTCATATTATAGACGGTATGCGGAAATAAGTTTGTCAGATCATTACTATCCTTCAATTTAGATAATAACCGAACACAATACCGAACACCGAACAAATTATGATTGGTTTTGAATAACACTGGAAAAATTAAAATATGGCGTGGCATAGGTCGGGCGGTACAAAATTCGCTGCTACAGCTAGTTTAAATGTAGACGACAGAACTTTAATAGCTATTTGCCCTTAATAGCTACACACATTAATGGAGTTTCTTTCAATGGGAAACGTTATTGTATTCTGAACGGAAAATAACCATTTACATATTTTTAGATATTGATACCTAATTGGACGCACCAGTTCGTAAAATCCCCAAGTCACACTTAAGGATTTTGTAACTAGCAACCCTATCGAAAAGAGCGTGTTATTATCTATTATTTTGTCTTTGGAAGTTTTCTTTTAAAAATCTCTAAACACATTTTTTCGTATGTTAAAAAAAATATTTTGTTTCAATTTCTGTTCTTAAAATCGGTAAGTCCTTAAAATTGAAGAAAATTGTGAAGAAGTAACTTATTCCAGTAAAAATATTGTTTTAACTTTACTGTTGTATTGTATGTTCACTTTTGTTTTATTGTTAAAGTTGTGATTTTAAGTTGCAACTACCTTCCTTACAACAAAAGGGGTTGTCACCTACTCTATTAGTCGACGAAACATTTTTTATATTGTCAAAAGTATAATTTTCTCAATGTGATTGTATGATCTCCCCTAGGTTAGATTATAAGCATAACAATAAGTAGATTTTTTAAAGATATGACTGGCAGAAGATGATTTTTAAGCGTCTTTTTAAATTAACATTTACTGATTACTTATTAAAGTTACATTTTTTTTTAAATAGGTACTAAGTGTGGGCACATTTTAATTCTCCTTATTAACGTTAATTTACTAATAAATAAATACTTATGAAACATGTTTTATTATTAAATAATAATGACAGTTTTTCATAGTCCACAGTACAAACAAATCCTAAAAACTAACTTAGTCCATAGAAAACTGCCAACAAACCACTAAGTCCAAGTCCAAGATTTTGAGTTAAGTCCAAAAACATTTTTCATTATTAATTATTTTTAAACAAAATTTATAATTTTGTTAATTTGGTCTGGTAAAAGCTCGTATTTTATTCAATTTATGGCAGTACTTTTTTTTGTCTTAAACTAAAAGGGAAAGTTTCAGAATTTATTTTTAACCTTTAAGCACCTGTATCTCAAAACGCAAAAAATGGACTAAGGGATTTTACGAACTGGTTCATCCAATCGGCCCTGCTTATTTTCTACTAAATGTTGCCCACGGTTGTGTTAATGTGTTAAAGTGATTCCAATTTCCAGCAGTATTCACCCTTCGCGAATGTTGACAATGAATTTTATTAGTAAATCGATAAATATAGTAACAGACAGACAAACTTTTGTATGCATAATATTATTTTGATAGAAGTTTATTGCAAAGTTTTGGACTTAAGACATTTTTCTCTAAATTGTCGGATTTTAAATTATATTTTGGTCACTTTGTACTTTTATTTCTAAACCTCAAAACATAAGACTAAAAAAAGTACTGGACTATCTGCAAAGTACATACTACAATAAAGAAGCCATAAAATCGGATTACGGCTAATAAATTAAAACCCAATTCACATTTTGACTTTTACCCCATCTCCCACGGGAACATCGTATAGTACACAAGATAAAACGTAGTCTTTAACCTTAGCGAAAAGGAGTTTTGGCGCCATCGTGAGAAAAGATGATCGAATTTTTTTCATAATTATTGAATTTCGTGTTGATTTTGAGTGAAATTAGTCAACTTTGGTGGCATTTTGTACAATTTTGTTCTCTGAAAATGAAATATTCTTAAAGAAATCAGCGTATCGTGTATTTCCCTGTTGCTGCCAAATCTCACTTTTATTGACGATTTGTGAGTAATTTTGCATAATTGAAACCCGATTTTAGTAAATCGTTAACTTGATGCAAATTTCTACTTGCCTAATGGCAAAATGCTAACGCGAATGCCAAAAACTAAAGAAAGAAATAAAGAAAACCTTGGCGAAATACAGAGTACTTCTCAAATTTCGTTATGATCGGAAAGACAAACAGACAGACAAAACATCTAAACAGCACAAAATGAGTTCTGCTACCCATTTTTAAACCTAATCGACTAAAGCTATTTTTTTTATTTGTACAATGTAGATAATTCACTCACCTGTTTGTTTACTATAAATATAGATTACTAGGACGGAAAAAGGTTATTATATTAATATAGGAGTTGGTATTTGTTATAAAACTGAGTAGCATATGTACTCTCAGTAGATGGATTATAAGTAGTTGTCGCCATTGTGGTGTAGCAGTCCGTCAGCGGACTTGACTTCTTGAGGTCCCTGGTTCGATCCCCGGGTCGGGCAACAAAAGAAAAAGAAAACATATATTTAAAATTTTCCTATATAATGCAACCTGGGATTGGATATGTGCAGGTTATCGATAGGCTTGCCACCTATCATATTGTGGGACTTATTGTTTTCGGCTAGTTGTTCCTCTGCCTACCTTTTCGAGGATATGGGAAGATATTTTTTTAAGATAAAAATAGTCCAAAATCTACTACCTGTCATGGTCCCGGTGTAAGTAAGTCATTCATCTATTAAAACAGATTATTAGCAAAGCAATAAACCAGTGTTCTTCAATAGAACCCAGAAATAAATGGGCAAATCTAACAGTATATACGTATAGGTATAAGTCATTTCTAATGACTTCAAATCTTGCCGCCTCTTTGGTCAAGAACCTAGCTTTCATGCCTAATGCTACATAACATGTATGCCTCGGGTTTGATTCCCAAAAGGAGTAGGCATTTGTGCGATAGAACTCCGGATCTAAGTGTTAATTAAATTTATTCCTTTATGTCTTTAAACATTTCTTCATAATAGTATATTTGATTAACATCCATAATAATGGTAATTCTGAATCAAAGTTAGGCAAAATGTCATCAGATTAATGATTAAGGATTGTGATTACATACTGTAATCTTCGATTATAATTACATATTACGGAAATTAATCAAGAAAGTAATCGTTTTGGTGATAATGATTATTAGTTTGTAATCGTAATTTCGATTACTTTTTGATTACTCTTTTGATTCAACCATATTACCTACATTTAGAAAATTGAAAAACAAAATAATTATTAATTATATCATTACATAATCGTACTTACTTTTGATCAGTCTCATGAAACACATTTTTAATAAGCAGTAAATTAATTAAATGCCATTTGGAGCTTAGATTAGACTTTAAAAACACTCTTTTCAAACATCTCCTCCGAAAGTCTGTGGGATTTTGGTAAATTGGTCATGGTTGCATATGAGAATGCACCGCACGCACCGTTTATTCGCTTTGAAATGCAATTGAACTCGCAAAAAATCTTTTTTGGATTTCATTAAGGATTTAAATAATGAAAGAGTATAAAACAATCCGTGCCATCGAAATTCTATCAGAGGATTTTTAGAAAATCGCAGACATATGTGATACGATTGACTGATTAAGTATCGAACTGCATTTATTATAAATAATCATTAAAAGTTTAACCAAACCTTTGCATATAATCATATTACTGACTATTATAATCAAAAGTAATCCAGATTTAAAAGTAATTATGATTGACGTAGTCATGATTACTTCCAATCAGATTATTAATCTGATTACAAAAATAGTTGATTACGCCTGGCTCTGTTCTGAATCACGATTATTAAACTAAATTTAAGGTAAAGCTATCTCCTTTCAATTAAAATAAGAGAAAGAGACAAAACATCAATGCTGTCAGACTAGTTTATAGGTAAGCGACATTTATACAGACGTATAATTACAATGATAATTACGTGGAAAACGTTACCTAAAAACGTCACACGTTATTGTGTGATTTGAGAAGTCTAAAAGTTCCATCTCTTTTGTTATTGTTTTTTTGGAAAAGATAGGCTATACCTCAAACAAGTTTAGTTCTTTTCCAGCATAATTTTCACCAATAATTACCACATATAATTTGCGTAAAGCGAGTAAATAGTATTGGTCCGACTCCTTTGCAGAATAGACCATCTGCCTTCCTGCCAGGCAGCTCGTAAAAGGCGAGCATAAGCTTACCTTATTGGTACCACCGCCTTACCTATTCCTGCCACCGTAACTTCCAGTGCTTTCCGTTGACGTGTTCCGGTTCAGAGGGTAAGGTAGCCGGTACATTTACTTTCGATCGAGGCCTAACATTCCGGCCTTAGGTGGGCAACGCACCGTTACCACCTTTGGTGTCTCTAGGCGGCGTGAATTTCTTACCAACAGGAAATCCGTCTGCTTGTTTGCCTTCCATTATCATAAAAAAAAATGTGTGCGTGTACTAGCGTACACTCGTAAGAAGTGAAACTTCTTTATGACGTTATTTTTCAAAAAACAATTTACTATATGCAACTTTACAGAAATTGGTTAAATAAAGTTAAATTAGATAGTTTAATAAAAGGCTTTTATCATCATAGACATAAATACAAATTCTACAATTATTACATTTATACAAGGGATAAGAAAAAGATGGCGCGTAACGGAAAAATGTGACGCCTTTTTTCACTTTAAAAAGAAGTTTCACTTCAAAAAGGTACTCGACTAAAATTACAGAAATTTAAAAAGCATATTGTAAAACCTCATAAAATATGTCAATGCTATACGAATCGCTATGATTTAAGGCTACACTAGCTATGTACATTTGAATTTAATTATAAAACATGGCTTTTTAAAACGAAAAGTGTGCTTTAAAGTGCACTTGTATTTTTATGTATTCATTACAGAACCTTTTTGCGGCTTCGTACATTGTTATTTTTTTAAAACAAATTCAAATTTAACGTAGACAATTTAAATTGTTTTCAATCAGTACGAGAATGATCACTTGTTGTATCGATTACTAAATAAACTAATATTTCCTTATTAACAGACTTCGAAGAAAGAAAGAGGTTAATCCTATTAATATTATAAATGCGAAAGTTTGTAAGTATAAATGTATGGATGTTTGTTACTCTTTCACGCTCGAATGGCTGAACGGATTTGGCTGAAATTTGGAAGACAGATAGATTGTGACCTGGATTAGCATATAGGCTATTTTTAATCCCGATCGCACACCGGGTTTCTGTGAAAACGCGGGCGAAGCCGCAGGTAGCAGCTAGTATAAATTTATATGTACTGATCGATTTTTGTTTAATTTCTTAACCGATTTCAAAAACCTTTTTTTATTTAAAAATGTATTTCCAAGGTCACATCGCCATCAAGTCTGGACCTGGTGATGGATTGCTAAATAGAGAAAAATACTTAATTTTTAACCAACATGAAAAAAGAGGAGTTCAATTTTATTTTCGTCGGTCAATAGCCAACCGATTGTGATGGTTGTTTTGTAGAAAGATAGGTTATGGCTTTCAGGTCGTCCCATATAAGTCTTATCATGATCTAGTACTATGCTGATTAAATTTATCTTTGACCATTTCAGAAACATTTGATAATCTTTGGAAAAAAAAAATGAAATTGAGACAAGGTAAAATGTAAAAGTTGGGAGTCGGTTTTTTGCAGTTTTACTCCACTTAAATGAAATTTTAATCTATATAGATTTTTTAATCAGTTTATTAATAACTAGATGTAAGTTTATCTCTGTAATTCAGTATTAATTGCTTACAGTTGTGCTTAAAATTGGGGTGGAAGCCTGCACGTACTGCCTGGGATATACTGCCTCTAGTGCTGTCCGCTAATGGGAAAGATCCGGACTACTTCGAGATCCCCAGGGAACTTGTAATGGAGATACATATGACGCATCCCACGTAAGTACATTTTAAAAGTTTCTCAATAAGAAAACTAAACGAATCGTACCTTTTACTTAACTCACGAGTACAATATGGCTCTGGTTTTTTGCAGACGTATTTTAACCAACTTTAAAAAGATGAAGGACCTCAATCCGTCTATGTATTGCCTGTCACGCGATTATGCATGCATTTTGATGTTCATAAGGAAGGTTGTGATTTAGCAAAAAAAGTGGTTTTTCAGGTTCATAACTTAATCATGCGTATTTATTTAGATGACAATGCGATTGATTTTCTGGAATTTTAATACTATGGACTACTGCCACCTTATAAGATTTCCTATGAGTCATAACAATTAATGTTATAGTTCACAAGCTGTGCCGGTGAATTTTGTACTATCGAGCCCGTGTCAAGTGAATTTATTTACATAATTTTTTCATGTTTAAGTGTTCTAATATTGGGAGCGAAAACCGTTTTTAAAATTCGTGATTTTTGAACTACACTGACTCGACTTTGTTTTGTATATGTATAGACGTCTACAATAATGGTAAAAAAAAACTTACAATCCATAGGCCAAAACAAGATAGTGGCAAAGCGTTGTCGTTACGGTGACAGGAATTAGAAAAGTGGTGGCATAAATTACAGGCCCATGCCAAAGATAGATGGGTCATGTGAACCACCCGGTGACGTATATAGGACGATATAAGAGCATAAAATAATAAGATTCAGCACTATACCGTCACCTGTAAACTGTCCAACTGAGTGCAGGTGAGAATTCAGAAGTGCAGGTAGAGTGAGTCCATTTTATCATTTATTTTTATAGCGAAACCAGTTGGCTAACCTATACAAATAATAAGTAAAAATATATTGTGGAAGGTACAAGTGTTTGTAAATAAATGGTATCATGTTGATAAAACATACGTGGGACCATTTCGAGATCATTTGCTAATTTTCGAAAAAAACATAATGAAATTGTGGTGACTCATGAAGAAGTCGGAGTCAGTTATTGCAGTTTTACTTCGTTTAAAGTGTTGCCAGTATTAAAATGCGAAAGGGCATGCTCCGCTGGTTCGATCATGTGGAAAGAATGACAGATGGAAGATTGACAAAGCAGATGTAGGTACCCGGCGAGACCAAGGTTGACATTCCACGATCAGATCAATCGGATATTATCCGAGGGTGGTGTCAAGAATCTTCGAAACCGGCGTGTTTATATGAAAAGGGCAATGAATGTGAAGTAAGCCAGACAAGTTTGTCAGGATCGTGAGGTCTGGCACTCGATACCCTCTGCCTAAGGGGCTTAGCGTGAGGATATGTGACTTAGTGTGTGTCGTTTAATTATTTTGTACATAATCGTTATAACTATTAAAATCAAAGTCGGTGATTTGCAGTTTTAATGTGGTTATTGTTATTTTAAACATCCACATCGTTTTTCATCAAAGATTTATTCCGACATAAAAGTCTGAGAATGCATATTATGCCTTTGAGGTAAACGTCTCGAATGGCGTCCATACAGTGTAGATTGCCCTCGTAAAAATGTGGTCCAGTGATCTCCAATCTGACTTTATTGGCTATAAATGTAAGCCTATTGAATGATGTTTCGGTATTGATATTGTTAACAGACGTAATACGACGTTATGAGTGCGATAACTTGTGATTGATTGTTTTATGAGCTTTTCTTCAATCATTATTCGTGATGCTGTTAGCTCGGAAAACATTGTTAATATCTCATTTTCTCGCATACAGAATGATTCAGATAGTTTTTGTTGCGTCATTGTTGCGTCATATTCTGAAATACGTAAAGATTTCAATTTATAAAAGAAGTAAACCTTAAAAAAGTATATTTCATATTTTCCATCGTCGGCGCTGGGTAAAACTTCGAAATATTCATATTTTTAAATGAAGAACATTTGTACTGTTTTACGTATCACATATAATTTATTATTTTATAAATAGCCTACCAGTTTCGCTTGTGACAGCATTATCAGGGCTAGAACTTAAACTACTAAAATTTTACTACTAAAATTATTACTTACTAAAATTACTAGGTTATTTTTAAAATATAAGCAGGCTATTTATAAAATATAAGTATATTATAAGTGATACGTAAAACAGTACAAGTGTTTCTTCATTTAAAAAATATGAACATTTAAAAAAGTAAGTAACTATTTTTTTTACTTTTACAATTTAGCAAAGAAATTGTAGCAAAAGACTAATGTAGCAAAGGGCCACAAAAGCTATGGCAATAGAATTAGGTTATTCAGTAAATAAACATAGACTAAAGTACTCTAAGGCTTAAGTTTGATGTTAACCTAAACTTTAAAATACCACGTCGCGTACCCGCGGGCGCTTAACCTCAGTTTGTGTATGTGTGCGTTCATGCATGTGTGCATATGGTGTATGTGATATCATAACTCCTAAGCGAATGGACCAACTTCGGTGCATATTTTTCTTTTGCGAGCTGACGTAACCGAGATGGTTCGTACCTACATTACGGGTAGGTTCTGCCTCCTTATATAAAATCCTTATACAAAAAAAATATGAACATCCAGACACTGCAAAACTCCAAATTAGGAAAACTTAAATCTGACTGAATAAAACTAAAATTTATGTCAAGCCTTAAATTTCTGTATACTTTCAAAAACGATATACGAGTAAAATAAATCTTAGTTTTTCAAGTTACATAAATTGTCTCCTTAACCCTAAGGTTGTCTTGCAGAGATCGCTCTGAAGCGATAAGACCGCCTTTGAGTGTATAATATTTTGTAAAGTTTTGGTGCATAATAAAGTATACTCATTCATTCATTCATAATGCCAAATTAACCAATCAAATGCTTTTGTTAGAGGTGTTAGTCAAACGACTCTTATACATTGGTTACAAAAATAATACTTTCGTTAAACAACCTGACTAAGAAACACTAATGTCCAGTCCACACAAGCCGAAATATCAGGACAACCAATAAACTGGCAGGATATAAAATTTTAGTTTTCGAATTCAATAATGTAACGAAATAAAATATGTAAGCTGTTTTTTGCCATTATACCGTTTTCCGTTCATTCAAAAAGCTATTGTTATTTGCACTATTTAGTACATTAAAAGTGGAAAAAATGTGATAAGCAATACGTTTTTTCAAATATTTGCTATACGAAGGTAACGAAATATAGGTAACGTTGTAAGACTAATCATATGCTAAACTCATTTGCAAGGCGTAAGGAGCCAGTGAAAGTCATCGCGTCAGAAAGTTCCACCGTTCTATAGGTCTAACAAAGACAGGCTACAATGCTTACTCTTATTACACTGAGCGATATTTAGTCGAGTCTAAGTCTAAGTTTTGGTGCCTCCTATCGTATAATGTAATAGGCATTAAAAATAACACTTTTTGATGTAGAACAACTATTGTGGTAGGTATCACAATTTTAGCTTAGTTTCATCTTCTACTGCCAACAGAGCCTTTACCATGAGTTGGTATAGATTACATTCGGTAAGTTACGTGTCGAAATCCATGACACTTTTGGTCTAAAAATGTGTTTCTATTAGTTACCGACAGAGGCGCTTTTTAAAGTTTTCATACAAATAATTTACAGAGACGGTAGCGAGCATAGTAAACTTGACAAGCCGTAAACTCATGGTAAGGGCCCAGAAAAACCACCTCTATCAGTGTCAATTTGCTAGTACTGTATCGAGTAAGTGTACAGAACATGTTCTCCAATCTGTCAATCACTAGGTAATTAATTTGTCCGGTTTGATATGGTCTGATTCGATTTGAAATCTAATTGTGATCGAGTCGCAAATCTCGAGTGATGTTTGACATTGATAGACTTCAGATTGCAATGTTCACGGTTTGCAGCATCGTTACATATTTATCTACGTACTAGGGATGTAACGGCTATAATTTAATGGAAATCGAAGTATTTTTTCATGATAATGGAAGGCAAACAAGCAGACGGATTTCTTGATGGTAAGAAATTCACGACGCCTAGAGACACTGAAGGTACAACCTTCATGGTGCCAACCTGAGGGTGGGATATTAGGCCTCGAGCAAAAGTAAGTTAAAGTTAGAAAGAAAGTTTTTAAAGTTATACTTCTTTTGACGTGATTGGAAAAAAAGTCTGAGTCTGGCAGTCTAAAGTTAAAAACTAAACAGATAAAAGCAACAGTCTGAAGATAGTTGCTAAACTTCTTCATAAGTTTTGTAAAAAGAACTACCTACACAGTTATTTGTTAGTTTTGGATTGTGCCCCTAAAAAAGTATTCTTCTTAAGTACATGCGTACATAAGTGCACATACTCTTTTTTAAATTTGATTTATCGAAGTCGGAAAATGAGTAGGAGTTGAAGTTGGAGGCAGTGTCAGAAAAATATGTATTTTATAATTAAGGGCAATAAAATTAATAGCTAATAGCCAACCTTTATATATACATAAAATAAATGTTTTATTTATATTATAGCATAAAAAGTATAATTAGAATATAATCAATAAAAGTATGTGTAGATACACAGACAATGAAAATCAAAGTAAATACAATAGTCAAATACTAATAAACTACTACACTACAATACAACAATTAATCAATTTAAACAAGTTAATTGATTCCGAAAGTAGTAGGTAGGTAGGTAGGTAGGTAGGTAGGATATGAACGGCTGCAGGTTGATGGTGTTGTAAATCTCATTGTATTTGTTGTTGGTGTCTACTGATGTACAATTTTGTTTTAATCAATGTGCAATTGAAAATTTTTGTAGTAATTTAATTTAAATACTAGCTGCTACCTGTGGCTTCGCCCGCGTTTTCACAGAAACCCGGTGTGCGATCGGGATTAAAAATAGGCTATATGTTAATCCAGGTCACAATCTATCTGTCTTCCAAATTTCAGACAAATCCGTTCAGCCATTCGAGCGTGAAAGAGTAACAAACATCCATACATCCATACTTACAAACTTTCACATTTATAATATTAATAGGATTAATGCCAACTTTTTTACCTTATAGTATCTCCTTATACGATCTCTTAGTGAAACAAGTTAGCAACCGTGATTGATAAAGGATTAAAACCTTCGATCGAAAGGTATAGTAGCCGAAGTTAGAACCGAAGTGTTATAACAATCGGAAGACCCGATTTATAGTTATTAAAGACGAAGTTCCGTAAAGGAGAGGGCCCACTTGGGCAGGCCGCATTTCGCAGCGAAAATGAAACGCCTAGATCGCTTTCATACATACATCATACATTTTATGGCAATGGCAGCGAGGCACCTTTAGCGCATTTATATTATATTCTATTTATTAATATCATTTTTTTTTTCAAGCGGCCCGTCTAAGTGTGCACTATCTTTAAAACCCGAACTACGTACTCATATATATAGAATACTTCACATAAACCATACAAGTTTGAAAAAATATTCGAATCTCGGCTACATACTAAGAAGATAGGGAATATGAAATGGCAAAGCTTTTATTTTACTTTAATCATACGAATACTGACATAATATTCGATGACATTTTCAAAGTACGTGACATTGCATCTTCTTCTTATATATGAAAATCAATTGCTGTTCGTTAGTCTTACTACAACTCGAGAACAGCTATGCCGATTTGGATAATGTTGGTTTTTAATTATTTCTGGGAGACCAAGGAAGGTTTAAAAAATAAAAAAACTGCGAGGAAACTAGGAAAAACACTTTAAGTTTTCCCATACAAACAGAACGGGTGGAACGAAGTTCGCCAGGACAGCCAGACAATAAACATCGGTCAAGCCGTATCGGAGGACAGCAACCACAAATATCGCAAAATAAGATTTTTACTTTTATAACGACTGCAAATTTACAAATAACAGAAGTTTCGACGTGTTTAACAAGTTTAGGCAAAGAATGAAAGAATTTAGCGGTTAGGTAGTGTAATTTTTAATATTGTTTCAAAGAAAACACAAGGAAATCAAGCTTTTTAATTATATAGAAATTTGCTAAAGCTTCTCAAACTTTATAATAATCCCATACTAATATTCTTTTTTTTTTATGATATTGGAAGGCAAACAAGCAGACGGATTTCCTGATGGTAAGAAATTCCCGCCGCCTAGAGACACCAAAGGTGGTAATGGTGCGTTGCCAACCTGAGGCCGGGATGGTAGGCCTCGAGCAAAAGTAAGTTTACCGGCTACCTGACTCTCCAAACCGGAACCCGTCTTGACGTTATTGCGGTAGGAATAGGTAAGGCGGTGGTACCAATCCGGGTGAGTCGATGCGAAACTCTAGCACCTAGTCAGATGTCACGGTGTTAGTGACGGTAAGCCTATGCTCGCCTTTTACGAGCTACCTGGCAGGATGGCAGATGGTCTATTCTGCAAAGGAGCCTGGACCAACAGGGGTAAGTGTGCGCTTAAAATCTTTTTGATTTAATGAAGGTCGGCTCTTCATGGATTTCAGGCAATCTTTTATTTAAATAAGTTAGTAAAATAAGTAAGTATCTTCACGCTCATATTTTCGAAGACGTAGGCAGAGGCACAACCATAACACCCACGACTAGCACAAGGCACTAGGTCCCACAATGTGATAGGTGGCAAGCCTATCGCCAACCGGGCACATATCCTATCCCAAGCGTTATTTTTATTAGAAAATTAGAAAAACCCAATATTCTTTTTGTAACCCAGGACCTCATACAGTCAAGTCCAACAACACAACCCTTAGACAACAGACGCAAGTTAATAGGTTAATACTATTGTAAAAGGCATATAGTCATATCTATTAAGGCGGTAAATAAATATAGGTACATAGACTGATCTTCGTTTACATTGCCCACTGATTTCAAATTGCCATCACTATAAAAATGCCCATTGTTTGAAATCTCGCCATGAAATTAAGAATGTTAGTTGGCTGAGAAGTAGTTTTTGATTTTAAATACTGTATAATAAGCAAGGAATTCAAAATAATACACGCGCTTTATTATTAAAAAAAAAAAAAAAAAGTATCTTCACGCCCATATCCCCGAAGAGGTAGGCAGAGGTACAACCAAGGCACCCACGACTAGCCGAAGACACTAAGTCCCACAATGTGATAGGTGGCAAGCCTATCGCCAACCGGGCACATTTCCAATCCCGACCAACATTTTTTTTTAATTAGAAAATTGGAAAAATCCAATTTTGTTTATGTTGGCCGACCCGGGATTCGAACCCAGGACCTCATGCAGTCAAGTCCAACACCCGGACCGCTAGACCACAGAGGCGACTTTATTATTAAATTTACACATAAATTATTTACTAGCGTCCCACCCCGATTTTCACGGGTATAAAATATACATATAAACCTTCCTCTTCAATCACTTTATTTATTAAAAAAACCGCATCAAAATCCGTTGCGTAGTTTTAAAGATTTAAGCGTACAATTAGGATAACAACAGGATAGAGGAAGAGACTTTCTTTTATACTATGTAGTTGTTTACACATATACTAATCATTAATAATCTGACTACTATTTACTATAATCGCTTTTATGGGCTAGCGGTCTAGGTGTTGGTTTGATTCCCGGAACGTGTAACAAAAAGAAGATGTGGTTTTTCCAATTTTCTAAAAAAAGTCTTTCGGGATTGGATGTGTGCCCGGTTGGCGATAGACTTACCACCTATCACATTGTGAGACTTAGTGTCTAGTAATAATAATTACTAACTATAACTAACCGGTTTGACATTACTACTTTATTTTTTATTTATTTTTATTGTGGAACTCCTTACCTTATGTTATTCGTGGCTGTGAAACTCTTGATTCTTTCAAGAAACATCTAAAAGAGCATTTCTTTGACATAGCTTAGATTCTCAATTCGTTCATATAATTTTACTTTAGGTATATGTTTAGTTTAATTTTGTTTATCTGTCTAATGTTGTTTATCGCCTCTGTGGTCTAGCGGTTCAGGTGTTGGACTTGACTGCATGAGGTCCCGGGTTCGAATCCCGGGTCGGCCAATACAAAGAAAATTGGATTTTTCCAATTTTCTAATATAAAAATGTTGGTCGGGATTGGAAATGTGCCCGGTTGGCGATAGGCTTGCCACCTATCACATTGTGGGTCTTAGTGTCTTCGGTTAGTCGTGGGTGCCTTGGTTGTACCTCTGCCTACTCTTCGGGGATATGGGCGTGAAGATACTTTTTTTTTATCTGTTTTGTTATTTTTTTTTTATTTTATTTGTTTTAATTCATTCAATAGTATATATTTAGTAGTTTATTTATCTGTACACCAAGTCTACTTATTTTATTTAGTACTTTCCTTTTACGGGTTGGCT
>NJDC01010201.1:0-11930 GCA_002245475.1 Calephelis virginiensis
TTCCCAAAACAATTTTACATCACACTTTATATTCGAATGCGGATTTTTTATACACTTACACTCTAATATAATAACAAAGCATTTCGTACATCTCAGTTAAGGTACAAATATTTTTCGGTCGCAAATTTATAACACCGATTTGTAATAAAGCCACATACATAATCATGGTTTTTTAATTAAATCTGTCAATCGAAAAAATCCACTTGCATTTATATTGCACACTTTCTATTGCACACTTTCTATTCAACTCACAAAGTATTTTAGTAATCATATTAATAGTTTAAATTGTTACTAAGTACCTATCTGTGCTAATAAATAAAAGTAATAAATTTACAATCTCAAAACTACATAGGTAGGTAACTGTTGGTAGGCGACAGAGACAGCCCTATCTCATGCTTACGTACCGCGCTTCTGTAGGCACATATTTCAAGGACACGGCCGAGTTGCAATACTGTATAGATAATATTACCGTGACAATACCCTACAGACCGGAACATGACATGGTCATTCTGACGACAGCAATAGGTGAGACGGTGGGTATCTTCCCGGATAAATTACGGCTCAATATTTTACCGGTAAAAACCTGATTTGTCTTCCATGTAAACAGTGCTAAACAATTTTTTAGAAAAAATCAACTATAATGAATATAAATACCGAAAATAAATAGCATGTTTTTAAAACGGAGTTGATTAATTATTAAATTTAGAAATTAATAATTAAGACGTGTTATGGGATACTTTTACTTAAATATAGGACTGCTTCGTGATGAGAAAACATAAAAGATGATATTATTTATTCATGGCGATGTGAATTATGAGCCACCATAGATGGACTGATCAAAGTAATTTTTAATTACAACTAAAAATGCAACTAATTTTACAAGTAGTTTGATTTACTACTGTCTTTGTAATTTAAAAACCCCGAACATTTTACAATATTTATAACGCCTGTAAGATCAATTCTTAACTTTTATTCGTTGAATTAATTTGTTAAACACAATATGTTTAATACAAGTTTATGTCATTCGAAAACTCCTAGTGTCATCAGTCCTTCAGACATGTCCTGTAAACCACTTCACTTAATATTCAGGTCACTTCCACGAGTAAAGTATTATACTATAGTACACGCCATATGATACAGTAGTAATTATGCGTCTAAGATCTTATCGCGACTATGAAAAATCTGGTAATCTTTTGCACCAAAACCAGCGAATTGTGTTATTGTGTAACTAGGAACCATCGGGATCAAGTTTGCTTAAATACAAATGTTTACTGTAGGATTGTTATTAGTTTGTAGATCTGATGAATGCCACAAACAGACACACAGATACGTCAAACTTGTTACACGACGCTTTTTCAATTAGTCAATTGCTCGACACATCCTTGATATGACTCTCTCCAGTAGCAGGTCTCAACTGCTCTGTCTACGCCCTAATTTTGTTACATAAACACGTGTTATTACGCATAATAAAATCTAGATTCTAGAATATTTTGCAGCATCCAGCGTAACTAATATTTTTCGAGAGTGTAGCTATATAATTTGGTATACAACCTTAATATCGCTGTCAAGATAAGCACTACAATGCTAATATCTAAATTCTGAAATGTATTTATGTAATATATTTTTTACATGAAACTCTTTACACGTTCACTGTAAGCGACAAATAATGTGTTATATTTTTATTCGTAATTCGTACGTAAGTTACGTGTCGTAATCTATGACACTTTTGGTCTAAAAATGTGTTTCTCTTAGTAACCAATAGAGGCGCTGTTCAAAGTTTTCATACAAATAATTTACAGAGACGGTAGCGAGTATAGTTAACTTGAAAAGCCGTAAAGTAATGGTAAGGGCTCAGCGATCATAGCGTTACAAAATTTCTGTGCTTGTATAAGTTCGGTGAAGTTGTAAAAATCGCAAGATTAGCAACAAGTTAGTCATTCAAAAAAAAAAAAATGTGCTTGAATGTATCAGTCATTGGACTAGTAACAAAACCGGTTTTATTTATCCGGTAGACTTTTATCTTGTCATGTAGGTAATATTGCCCAAAACAGTGGAAAATGACAATTATGACTAAGCAGAATCGGTGTATTATTTGTAGATTTATCGCATGGTTGATTAATTCAGTTTATTCTTGTAGTAACATAATGAAAAACTTAATAGTGGAACAGTGTTTACTTAGGGTATTGCGAATGAAGGAAGCAGAAATGATGAAGAGTATTTTTTGTTTTCCTGCCCGCAGCAAAGCCTCATTGTTTCTAGGCGGATGCAATTCACTATTTTTCCGCATGAATTGCGCAGAGTAATTTTGAAAAGATTTAAGTTGGGCTTGGTAGTGAATGGAATTGTAATACATGCTACTGGAATATTTTTTTTAATATGTATTTATATGCTAGTAGTAGTCGGCTAGTAAGCCGACTCTGCGAACTTCTTATCGCTTCACATCGAAAGCTACTAACAGTTTGTATCGATTAAAGCAGTATTTTTCCCATTTTACGGTTTTTCTTTTTATAAGAACCTACACCTGACAAAAACTAACACAAAAAAATTAACAGAATTGTTATCCCCATGTACTAAACATGCAAAACTCTCGATGAACGTAAAATTACGTTCAAACGTCAACTTGTTTGAAACACAAAAACCATATCGAAATCGATACATTCGTTCAAAAGTTATTGCCACAAACAGGCAGACAGACACATAGACACGTTTTGCGTCAGTTGTTAATAAGACCCCTCATTTTGCTTCGGGGATGAAACAACGCATCACAATTGTTTAAAAGCTACGATGCCACAGAAAAACACTCACACACTCAAATAAGTCAAACTTAGAGTACCTCTCTTCTTTGACGTGCTTTAGAAGAACTGCAAAGATTACGAAACATACCTAATACCGTTACTTACAAACTATAATTATTTATCGGCCATCTCCCATTTCATTCATTAAGTCCTCGTCATCAGAAAATATGCGCAAATCTAGTTAAGACGAATCGAATGAGTCCAACCTCGATGGTTTTACCAGTAAGGTTACGTCTCCTATCTTCTAGCTCCATCTCCAGCTCATCAGATGAGATCAGTTGTACCAGCATTCGTTAGTGTTGTAATTGTAAGGTTTGTTCAAGAGTGAAATAAATAGCCGTAATGTGTCTAATATTCAAATATATTATAAATCAAATATATAATAAATTCAATTCATTCAATTTCGACGTTTGTACCTCGAAGGGTAAAAGTAAGGTAAAAAATACGTCTATAGATATCAAAATAGGTTATTGCAACTTCAGAATCCAAACCAGAATAAGACAGAGGCAAGTACTGATTAGGGAGACCAAAGTAAGTTGATAATTCCATGACGGATAAAAGGTATTAAAAAATGGCACAAGAGTGATCAGAGATAGATTGACATAAGAATATGACGATCCCATCACCTTCTAGTGGTTCCATTGACAAGACAGCGAACAAGCAGATGGCTTTCTTGATGACCAATCATCACTGTGGACATCAGGAATAGGTAAGGCGGTGGTACATGCAAGTGGGCCCTAAATCATGTTAAAAGAATTTTGTCATTTCTGAGGATTTTAACTCGGCGACATCGATGCATGCTATTGTCTGAATGATTAAAAACCCTAATCTAGGTTTTCAAAACACTCGGGTAATAACGTGCTTCGATTTCATAAAGGGCTCCATGAGTGTATTGGTAACTATTGAGAACAAACAAAAAAAGTAGGTACAATCAGGCACATACGATTTTAAATCCATTGCAACACAAAAAACATTTTCAAGAATTTTGAACGTGTTTTTTTTTATTTCAGTGAAATGCCTTTACCTAAAATCTGGAATCTATGCCTGTATTCCCACTTTCTCAGACCAAAATATGCATCGATTTAATGGAGGGCTTCTTTTATTTCTAGGTAACCATTGAGGTACACACAATCTGATAAAAAACTGATTTTCAAGAACTTTGTTGGGAACCCATGAGGCTCTTCATACTATTGAGGTACAAACGAAATAGATGTTGTTACAATCAAGTACAAATAATTTAAATCCATTCCGGTAAAAAAAAAACGGATGTTCAAGAACTTTGCATGTTCGTACTACCTATTTAGGAACAAACAAAGTTAACAAAATCAGGTACAAATGATTTTAAATCCTGAGGCCATAACGTCAGCGCTTGCCGTTGACCTGTTCTGGTCTGGTAGTTAGAGTGGCCGGTAAACTTACTTTTACTCTAGGATTAACATCCCGGCCTCAGGTTGGCAACGCTTCATTACCACCTGTGGTGTCTCTAGTGCGAATTTCTTACTATCAGGAAATCCGTCTGCTTGTTTAAAATTGGTCCATCCGTTAACTCCGTGAAATGGGGATTATATATAATGGGTATTCATTAATTTTTATATGTATAGATTACTACATCATTTATATACTTTTGATATTTGCAGCATTAACTTGGCTTGTCTTGTGTAGGGTTCCTCAGTCGAACGTAAAAAACGGAACTCTTATAGTTTCGACATGGACATCTGTCCGTCCTGTATTCACAGTAAATTTTTCCCAAACGTATTCTAACAGAACGATGCTTAAATAATTATAAAATAAAATAAGCAGAGATGCTCCCTGTAAACTGAAAAAAATGAGCATGATATGAATACATTATTTAAACATACATGGGTCTTTCAAATGACATTAAGGTTTCTAAATCGATTTTTCTCGAAGCCTGTTGTTTGAATATTAGGCCACACTTCCAATGAGGTAAAATGTGTATGTACATTGTACACGGGATACATTATCAACCACCGGCCGTGTAACTTCTGCAGAAACATGAAATTTCCGTGACATATTACATTCTTATATAACTTAGTTATTGCTTCCTGACAAAAAATAGTTGTATTTTGTGACATAGCAAATATTACTTGCTACGTACTCTCAATATTGTATGTCTCTATTACATATCTGTAACTATAAATATGTAATACTACCCTTATAATTATAATTATATTTTAATTTGTCTGATTTCGTCTTATCCTTTCTACTTTGACCCACTGCTAAATATTATACTTAAATATCTAATATCGTACAGTAATGACTTTTAAGGAAGAAAAAAGTATCCTCACGCCTATATCTCCGATTGGTAGACAGAGGTACATCCAGGGCACTCACGACTAGCCGAAGACACTAAGTTCCACAATGTAATAGGTGGCAAGCCTATCTCCAATCGGTCACATGTCTAATTCCGGGTAGTGTTATGTTTGCAAGAAAATTGAAAATACACATTTTCTAGTTTTTTTAGTTGCCCGACCCGGAAATCGAAACTGGGATTCCAAGAAGTCAAGTCCGACGTCGACCGCTAGACCACAGAAGCGACTTTTAAGAAATAATTGGTAATACAATTGGGAGCTTAATCTATTGATTTTTTGTTTTGTTGTGTTTGTCATCTGTATGGTTGTATCGCCGTTGATTGATTATATTTCCTCGTCTACTGAGATGAGGGTGTACTGAGATCGCATAAGGTCTATTTCACGGCGACCGAACCAGACCATGTCAATTTTTACAAATCTTATTTGTGGTAAAACTTTAATTCGATGAATTTAAGAACAGTCTTATTATTTTAGGAGAATGTTACAAGAGATTATTTTTTCTGCAGTTTGAAACAAAACAAAAGCCTTTTATTAAAATAATCGCAGCCGGAACGTGTAACAAACGTCTGTTTATATCTGATATTAGTGATTGTTCTTGAAAACGGTATTCCATCCAGTTTGCCTCGCGTGCTCGTGTTGACAGCCTTTATCTTAAGGCAGATAAAGATATTTACATTTTTATTTTAATATTAAGATGGTTGCGATAGAATTCAGAAATCTAATTATGTCATGATTGGATTCTTGGAGGCACATGTTATGGAAGCTGATGCGACGCTAGCCGCAAAAAAATACAAGTGGTTTTAAATATTGGACCATGTTTCGTAAGTTACAGATTATGTGTTAGTCAGAATTAGATTGTGATTTCGTTATCCACGAGAGTGTTATCTTTTTGGTCTTCATATCAAATTAGGTATAAAAGATAAGTCGTAGTAGAGTGTGAATTATAAATTGTGGGGAGGGCTAATTTTATTTCGTTTATGATCACACCAATATCTCGAAGAAGTGTTAGAGAATGTGATTTGCTAGTTTCCCTTCTTGGAAGTTGTGAAAGTCTTTTGCTGATGTTGGTCCCAAACAGCTCAGCAACAAAAAGAACACGGACGAGCTGCTTTTTAAAATTTTTGAAGTGAAAACTTCTTTAGCGGCGTTGCGCACTTTTTTGGAATGGGTAAAAACTTCTTAACTCGCATGAGGACACGTGACCTGATCGAAAATTCGTAAGACGGCGCAGGGCGCTTCCAATTTTCGCGCTGTAATGTTTGTGTACGATAGCGCAATAAATGAATATTGTATCCTACCATATAAATGATAGTACTTTCATATTGATAAATAAAGCAATTCGTGCAAAATTATTCCCCAACCATTCCAAAATATCAAAAATGCACAACGTTAATATTCAAATATTCACTTCTGCCGCCACTCCCGGAGTGCAACCCGTTTTTTCTTTTTTGACACACCTCGAAAGGTCTGATTTAATTGAAACATTACAAAGTTATCAAAGGTCAGGAACAATACAATAACCTGACCGCTAGTGGGTCGAGGGGCTTGCTTACACGCCTAATTCCACAGGCCAACTGCAAAGCTAGGCTTAGATTACCAATGGGGGTAATAATTTGTGTGATGAAAATTTAGATGTTTTAATCCAAAATATTATTTTTGTAGACCGATATGATGGTGATGAGACCGATTTCATTTTTTTATTTGTTTGAAAGCTGACGTGATCGAGATGGTTCTTAGCTGCATTACGTAATATAGGATTAGTCCGACGCTATTGAAAATTTTTAATCTTTTTAATAACGACGTGTAGGATGTGGTTTTCCTACGTTACCGTTTTAACTACTCAGTGCATGTCGACTCTTCAACTAAATTTCAGTTTTTTCTTTTGCGTCTGTGGAACCTGCGTTCTGGGCTTGGAGTTGGATGAAACTTGCTTTGTGCTAGTTACGGCTGTGCTTGAAATCAAACACAAAAGTTTGGCTTATATATATTGGCAGTGGCACATATATATATATCCTGGATATAATGTAAAGCTTCTAGTTTTTACATTGGACATTGTGCTAACAGTTTTTCAAAGGCTTTCGTATTTAGTTTTCTATGCTACGTAACAATGATACCACTTTTAATTTTTAATAATGCAATGGACAGCTCCAAAATGGCTGTTGTTTTTCCATTTAATGCTACCAGCGATACATTACTGCATCGATATCCAGTGGCGGCTAACCAATTTTAATAATAATCGTTTATTTCCATGAAAAACAACCTCCCTGATATAAATGTAAACTAGGTGCCTGTACAATCAGTGCTGTTGGTGGGTGTGTTGTGTGTAAACCGTTGATATTTTAACTCACTTCCAAATCAATGAAGGTGTGTATTATTTATGAACATTTTATTGGATTAACCTATATAATTTTTTTTGTAGAAAGAAGGTTCCGGTTTTCCGGCTTTTTTTAATGTTCATATAAAAGGTTCGGAAAGGGTCACTCCCCATACTTGGAGCTGAATCTAAAATAAATGTTAAACTTGTACATGCATGCATCGTACATCACATTCAGAGACACTGAGATTTCTAATACCAAGATTTCTCAAAGTAAATCGTTTAAAAGATAGAATAAGATAAAAATATAAAACGAATACCTAACTAATTTCTAAATATTCTTAAAATTAAAAAAAAGTGTGCGTTTACTTATGAACACGTACACGTGCGTTAGAAGTTATACTTCTTCGGGGTAATAAGATAAAAATCTTTTTAAAAACTAAAATGTTATCTATAGGTAACTTCATCATGTCAGTTTTTCGTGACGGTTGCACGCGCATCGTAAAAAATTACCCTCATCATTTTTTCCTAACGCGCCAAAAGAAGTATAACTTCAAAAATCTAAGAACCCCGAAAATACCATTATGTAATGTTATTAAGAACCATCTCGAACACGTCAAATTCGAATCGAAATCGGTTCATTCGTTCAAAAGTTATGATGCCAAAGACAGACACACACATAGAGACGTCAAACTTGTCCTCGTTTTCCGTCGGCGGTTAGTGAATAACTCAATTTGCCTCGGGGGTTGAGAAAACCCATCACGACTGTTTAGGAGCTACGATGCTGCAGACAGACTCAGATACACACTTAAAAAACATCTACTCTCTATCATCATCTATGAAGATTACAAAACATTAGGTACCTATATGCGTACCTTTTAAACTACGATCCATAAGTTAAATCTACTCGTAAGTTAAATCGATACGAATGAGTCCAAACTCGATGGATTTACCAGCAGGTACTTAAGGGTTACGTCTTATTTTTTTTTACGTATATTAGTAGGGGAGCCCAAGAGGGGATTTTTGGACTAACTCAGGCGCGTCAGATTAAGGTATGGGAGATACCCTGTACCATTATTGAACACCCCTCTTATGTATCAAATCTCTACATAGAGACGCGCATGTAGGGTTGTCTGTCTAATTTTTTTTGGCTTGAAAATATACTCGAGCGTGTCAAATTAAAGTACGGCGGGCTTATTACATGCCAATAAGTCTATGTTTGAATTTTCTAATGATTTGAACGAGACGTACGGCAGTAGGAGGTTCAGAAACTTTCAAAAACCAAGTCATATATGTTAATTGTCTATTACAGGAATCTGTCTGATTGACATATTTCTGTCATCGGAGACACATTAGGGATATATATTATTAATATTTGATGAGTTCGGCAATGATCAAGTGACTGAAATTGCTATTTTAGCTTCTAGACACTTAACGCACCGTTAAAAAGAAAAACCTTTGACCTTTTTTACTCTCCACTGTTTAATCGACAAAGTGCAATGGGTCCCAATTACGCTGGAGTTACTACACATTTCGCATCGCGGGCTCCCCCTACTATATTTTTCTTCATCAGACCAACTCAGTTGCACTCGCACTCTATAGTGTTTCAACTGTGTGTTAGGTCACCTCACATAATATGCTTTGATGTGAAATAAATACATCACATCGCGCACATACATCCACACACAAATTCGGGGTAAAAATAGAGTGAGAAATATAAACACTTATTAATTGAAAATACGTAAGTCACAATTCCAGAAAAACGCACACAATTGTGTAGACGCGTGGCAAGCGCTTGTGACAAATTCCTTTGATGATGAAAACACCGACACTTGATCATATCGGCTACAAATCCTGGCAAACCCAGTCGAACGCCTTATCTTCACGTTTGCGTTTGTAATGGTTTCAGGAAAACTGGCAAGCGTGTGGATCCAGCATTAGACGTCCCGTATGAGAATAAGTGCATTTATTATGACGTCCAGCTTTTGGGTCTTATATGTATATAGACGTCTGTGTACATCTTGTATTAAATCGTCTAACATAATAATTTAATATTGAAAAACAAACTCCATTTTGTCATTCGTAAGTTCATTTCGTCAATTCCAGACGATTCCGTCACAACACGGCAACAAATGCAACGTTGCCGTTCAGACTCTGTAACAATGGTTATTTGTTTTAAACTTATCTGCTTTCTGGCACTGTGACACATTGAACTTTACAACTTTTAAAATTAAATTATCTCGCATTGAATTGAGCTATACGTTAGTCTGCATATATACGTATAACACTAGACGAAATCACTTCTATCCAACGTCCATCTTCTTCTCGTTAGTTGAGAGGTCAGTGAACATTCCTAGTGTTCTTTTCTAATCGTGAGGCTCGGGTTGGTTTGCTGACGAGACAGGCGTGTAGCTTAATTAAGATGTCAGTTTTTCTGAATCTAGGTTTTTATTAAATTTATTTCGCTACCTATTTATTTAGTTGCGGAGGGCAAAACCGAACCATACTACGGCAACGCACCAGTAACATTTATGGTGTCCATAGGCGACGGTAACCTCTTACCATCAGGAGAGCCGCCGAATTGTGGTACTTTATAACGTGACTAAAATGCGCAAGATTACTAACTTCACGAAATCTGTAAATTTTCTGATAATTTCATCAATATCTTAGCAGCAGTTTAGAATTTTATGGGGTACGTAGATATGTACATAATACATACTACTACTGGCTGATTTAGTACAGGTAAAAGCTTTACTTGTAATACAATAATGTGTAGTAGTACATCCGTATTGGTACCAGTGGGCACTGCTTTAACTATCATTTTACCATAGTGTCAGTGCTCGCGATCGTCATGTGCCATTCCGAAGGTGAGAGTAGCCATTAAGCTAGCACAAATTATCTCATATATTAGACGCGACTCACCAGTTACATCTATGGGCTTTTATAGACAACGCTTGCCTCTTAATATCAGGAGAGCTACCTGCTTGTTTACTAACTTATTGTTATTACATAAAAATAATTGCACTGGCTTGGTCAATTCAAACATTTCCTAAATATTTTATCGAAATCGATTCAGTTGTTAATAAAGGAATACACTCATAACTATTAATTAGGACTCCTTCTGAATACGTTTTGATGGTATTCTAAATCGGAGTGGTATTAGCTGTTGATGCTTGTTCTTTTGAAAACCCGTTTACAATTTTAACGCTCTAATAATATTTAAGGCACATACATCATTTTAAAGTTAACTTGTTAATGTATACACAAAAAAAACTGAAAATCTAGCAGTCGTAGATGACGAATCAGTTTTGATCATTTTGTTGCAGAGGCAGGTGGCACGGGTCCGGGTGGAACGACCGGTCCCGGGAGAGCCGCGAGAGCCAGGGCATTGGAACTAGCCCAGCAGTTGGCTTCGTCCCTGCAACATGCCATACCGCCACCACCACGGCCTGACTTCACAACCGCCAGTGCCATATTGCGCTGGCTGCAACAGAATAACAACTCAGTCGCTTTAGTAAGTCAGAATGTTTTATACTATTTGAATACAGTAGTTGGTAACCATACATACTACCTAGATACCAATATGTTACGGATCCAGGTAAAGACTAAGAACTCACGGCGCGATTTTTACCCGTGCCCGCTGCGGTTGCGGGCCCGCAGATTCCGTAGAATGTCGATTTATATGCAAAAAATAAGATCACATTTCACGACGCGATTTTCACCCGCAGTGCCTGCGGTTTTTTGCGTTTCCCGCGAGCGGTCGTCTGCCCGTTAACCGTGCGGGCGGCGATCTCCTGCCGCCGCGTCGGTGGGTTGCGACCGCGCGCTCTGCTATCGCTAGGCGGGCGACCATTTTGTACTACTTGTACTGATTATTTAACCGCAACCGCCGGTCGCGCGATCATCAACCACCAAGATTGCGGGCAATAATTTCAACCGCGGCGGCTGCGGGACCGCAAAAATTACCCGCAGGGGTGGAAAATGGTCAGTAAAGTCAATAAAAGTCAGTTTTTTTGGCTTAAGTCAGTAAAAGTCAGTTTTTTTTGGCTTAAGTCAGTAAAAGTCAGTTTTTTCAAAAAATCATCAGTGAAGTCAGTATTTTAAGGATCAGGTGTTGATAAAAACCACACCAGACCACTAGTTGCTAGTTAGAGGTGACAAAAATTCCCTTTTGTAGTGAGTTCCTCAACATAAATATTTTTTCAGTAAGTTTCTAAAATACCCTTTTTAAAGAATTTGTTCTATTACTGTCACTTCGAATTTCAAGCATTACCACCGTATTTCATAAGTAAGAATTTTGTCTGCTTGATTGATTTCAATATAATGAAAAAGATTGATCAGTATCAACAAATTGATATCTTTTTCGTATAATGTACCTACCTCCTAAAATGCTGATTTTTCGTTATTATAAATTTACGTCGTAAAAATGGAAAAAATGAAAAATAAGTAATATTTTAAAAATTTAAAAAAGACGCTTTTGTATCTAGCTGA
>NJDC01010201.1:12849-28065 GCA_002245475.1 Calephelis virginiensis
ATAGGTGCAAGAAACTCAAAGGTGAATCATCTTCTGGCAGGTCTATGTAATCATCATCCTCACCCTCTTATATTGTCGCTTGGTGACGGAATTGAGCTATTGATAGAAGGGGTTTATTTTTTCGGAAATCCATACTTAAATCCAAATAAATTTATTTAATTTGCAATTTCCCGCCCAAAAAATGTACACGTATTATGGCGTGATAAAACAGGCAAAATAGTGCGCCATGAATGAATTAAGAAAAAGAAAAGAAAAGAAAAAAATATTTATTTGCGGAATATGAGTGTTACAAAGATGTTACAAAATTATTTAAGCGTTCCTACATTTTCTACCAACTTGTGGTGTGCAAATATTTTAATATGTTTTTAATTATTTATTCACGAATTACTATTTACACATATACAATTATACAATTGGACTTAGCGGAAGCTAAAACTCACAAATATATCCAGCTCCACACAACATACACCACTAAAATATATATATATATATTATCATACTGTTATTTATCCACTAGCTGTTACCCGCGTCTTTGCTCGCGTGGCAGTAAATTCAACTGAACTGCAGTTGAACTATGAACGCTGTATAAATAAATTATTCTTTTTTAAACATATTTATTTATTTTAATCAATATCCCTTTAATAAGGACTTTCATACAAACTTTTAACCTTAACAACAAATTCCGGAAATGCTTAAAAACGTACCTATCTGCTCATTTTTTTATATTTTTTTATAAGTATAGATGAATTCTGATAATGCATTATCGTTATAACTACTATAGATGCTCCGGGAATGGGTTGCGAATTATTTTTTTCGTAATTATTAAAACCGACGTAAATGTCTTGCTTAGAAAGAACCTTTAATTACAGCTCTGTATTACCAAGATAAAAGTTGATTATAAAAGCATAGAATACAAAAACCTAGCTTTACTGTACAGCTCTTGAGCTCTTCACAAAAAAGCGTTGTACGAGTAATTTGTGAAGATTGGTTTTGTTGGAATTTTGAAATAGCCGTTAAATTTGTAATTACTATTCTCGACTTGATTTTATTGATCCAATGTCCCATGTCTGCTTTACAAACAACAACCTTCTTGTTTTGTATGAGAACGTAGGAAACTGCAGCTCTATACGCTTTGTTCATTGATATGTCGGCGCATGTTACGTTAAGTGATATTGTAGGAAAATCGCGATTATATTTGGTATAATATTCTGTAGACTTCATTGAGGCAGTTATTAGGTTTCACGATTCACATATGAATTCAATATTATTTCATTCGGGGTGGGAGAGTAATACTCCTACACATAAACATTTAGTGACATTGCTTATTAAATCACACCTAGTGCCCTTCTCTTGACTTCACCCTTTTTCAATATTGAAATATGAAAATGATTTCATGAAAATTGGAAATAGGAATCGCATTTGTTTCATTTTGTACGTTTGAACAAAATTCTAGCAAATTATTTACATTACTTTTCTAATTACCCTAAAACATAAAAGAATTCCGAAAGTGATCGTTTTTTTTATTGATCACAGCTTTTAGGTTTTTATACGTTTTGATACCGCTAAGAACTCATGGCGCGGTTTTTACCCGCGGCGGATGCGGGCTCGCAGATTCCGTAGAATGTAGATTTATATGCAAAAAGTAAGATCACATTTCACGTCGTGATTTTTACCTGCAGTTCCCGCGGCAGCTGTCGTCTGCCCGTAGAATCGTGCGGGCGGCGATCTCCCGCTGCCTTATCGGGTTGCAACCGCGCGCTCTGCGATCGCTTGGCGAGCGATCATTTTGTCCTAATTGTACTGATTATTTAACTGCAACCGCCGGCCGCGCGATCATCAACCGCCAAGTTTGCGGGCGATAATTTCAACTGCGGCGGCTGCGAGACCGCAAAAATACCGATCTCGTGAGCTTTGAAATAAAATCGCAGAACCGCGACCACCGCGGGCGCGGTAGAATTGGATAGATTCCATTCAATTCTAAATAAAGTGTAGCTTGTTAATGAACTGCTAAAGTTTCTGAAGGCAACGCTATCGCCTCGGGGAGAATTTAAAATTAAACTTCATATTCTGGTTGAACTCAGTAATGTTAAGTATTAAGAACTTTATAACATTCGTGATTGTAGCTCGCAAACTGTTTATTTATTAGAGATTAAGATACAGTAGTTATCTTGAGAGCACTAAGTCGGCAAGATTGTTTTATCTGTTTATTTTTTGGCGTCGACATGATGCGATAGATAGATAGATGCGACAGCAGTCTAGGTAGGTTGTAAAGCCACCGACTCGCCCTGAATCCCACTTTTTTCGAGTTCCGTAACCGAAGGCCAAAAGAAACGGAACCTTATAGAGTCGTCATGTCTATCTGTCTGTCTGTCCGTCCGTATGTCACAGCCACTTTTTGCTTAAGTATACGGTTTTTTCCCGAATCTAGGGAAAATGTAAAAAAACACCTCACGTAATTTATGGACGCTCCCTTACTGAAAACCATGGTTGATGGTTCTTTTTTTTTAGACGAATAGGTCATGATTCCGAGTTTTGTTTTATACCTTTAGGTCACTTAGCACAAGAGCACATACTTAAAATTACACTTTAAAGTATAAAAACCACTAAACTATGCATTTATCTATTAACCTCTGTGTTCTTATGGTACATTGCTAGCGTTGACTACATGAGGTCTCGAGCTCTATGCCAATGATTTCTATTTTGTAATAAAAATAGCGTTGCCTGGGATTAGATAAAAAGCCCTGTTAGCCGATAAGTTTGTCACATTTGAGGGCAAAGTAGTACCTTCGGCAAATCATGGGTGTCATCCATGATGAATGGTCAGCACATTAGGGGATTCTTCTCTGTCTCATTCATTCGTCAAAAACTGGAAAGCAGAATTCAAGTGTGGCAGGGGGAGTTTGAAATTGACGTCCACTACTGACAAAAATATTAAAAAAGTACATGATTTTACTATGGGAGACCTCAGATTTAAAATTAAAGAGATACCCGAGGTTATAGGCATCTCTTATGAACGAACTCAAAATATTGCAGTCAACGAATTGAGTTTCCACAAAGTGTCTGCGGGGTGGGTTCGCGACTGTTTTAAGTTGAACAAAAAAGGACGCAATTATAGTAGAAGATGCAGATAATTTTTTGAATAATTTTGTTACAATGAACAAAACATGGGTTCTTAACTGTATGACAGAAACAAAACAATAATCAAAACAGTGGAGAAGACCCGGTTCATCATCCAAAAAGGCTAAGGTGATTTTGTCGGCAAATAAAGTAATGGCTTCAGTATTCTGGGGCTCAAAGGGTAATTGATTGAGTATATTGAAAGAGGTTAGACTATATCCTCTGATTACTACTGTGCCTTACTACGTCGCTTGCGAGAGGAAATAAAAGAAAAACGTCCAAGAATGTTCAGAAGAAAAGTCCTGTTTCATTAAGATAAAGGCCGTGTTCACACGTCTGTGCAATCAATGGATAATGGCTGAAATCCACAATTGTGGCTTTTTAATTACCACATCCGCTTTCTTCACCTAATCTAGCACCGTCAGACTTCTATCTGTTCCATAACCTAAAAAACTACCTGGGAGGTCAAAGATTTTTGACAAACGACGAAGTCAAAACTATTGATGTATTGATGTGCAGTAAAGAATATTTGTATTTATTTATGTAATATTGTTGGTTAGTCGGAGAGGTTTGCTCTCCTCCTTTAAGTTACGTTCATCTCTAAAACTTGAAAAACCTATGACGCAGGAAAAAAGTCAATATTAAAATCTGCTTATTTTATTTAAACGTTTCTTGTGTTAACCTCAATTTTTTTTCCACCTCTTACTGGGAGATTCAGATCCTGCTATTTCTGAACAGTTTTATTACTAGAACTACTTTATCTCAGATATGCAATGTTCAGAAATGCATTTTGATTAAAATATTTATTTGAACGGAGTAAAATGTGACACATAAAAAGTTTTTGTACATACTCACAAAAGCGAGCGGTTTTCACTTGTGTTTGTATAAAATTTATTTGAATAAAAATAAAACTTAATTATTAGGTTTACAAAAGTAAAGTCTGCTTGCCTTTGTGAGTTGTAACATCTATACCTCCTATTGTTTATTAGAAAATCTCCGACAACTTATTTTAAACGTAGCACAGATGACCAGCGAACCCTTTTTACTGTATCAAGTTGGCAGTAGGTTAATAGGTAACGTGTTCAGGATGAAAGGGCCTTGTTTACTGGCCAGGATTGCGCACGCCTCAATAGGAATCGTGTGTGCAGGGCATTCATATGAACCCGTAAGCCGGGGTAAATAACCTTCCTGAATACCTAAATACCGTGTTCCGATACTCGTATGAGTACGTAATTCATTATTCGGTGTTATAGCTTCCAACTACTTCGTTATTATAATGCTATAACAAATCATGGAGCTTCTCTAGGTATAAAATTTATAATCAAGCTAAGGATCTTTCCTGAGCTGTTCTCGAGACTCCGTAGACGTGCGCGTGAAAGGCGAACGTCAGTATATTTTGCCACTAACAATATAAGGTGGATTAGTATTATTGGCTTGGCGGCAGAGTTTTGTGATGATTGGTTCGGATTCATATTCTTTACATATCGCCTTCATATTCCTGCAGCGATAATGACAATGTTTTCCACAGTCGTGTTCCGATTTTAAGGGTAGGATAAATCTATTGCAAATACTTTCTTTGGTGTTTGATGATGATGTGTATTTTTACTATATCTTAATCCGTCTGGTTTTCCTCTATTTCTATTAAAATATATTTGTTCGATATAGAGATTTTCGATTTTCATTATAATTTTATTGCTTAATTCTAGTGATAAAGATGTTTTAGATTTCGTACAAAATATATATCTCGGCTATTTTTAGTTACACTCTTTTCACTGACATCAATTTCGAAAATGTAACAGGAAATAACAAAGACGTTGTAAATAACTTGTAAACCAAATGACTCTACGTACGAAGCGGAACTTTATATGTTATGAAAAATAATGATTGAAAAAACCATTTGTAATTTAACAAAGAATTAAAATCCTCAATGCTGGTCTCGAAACTTCCCCTGTTTTCCCAGAGCCTTGTTTTTCATCAATCGTGATTATTTCAATTATGTAAATGGACGTCAAACTTTTATACAACATTGGCAGGCATGACTGAGTTTATTTAAAATTACCCTTTAAATAACAATTTAATATGATATCCTTTGCAGTTGAAATGTCTTAAGGGGCCATGTATGCTAAAATACGTCAGCAATATACTGTTTTTTTCATACAAAGCAATTATGGATCTTGACGAAAAAAATACACAAGATTAACATTAATATGCTTTATAAGACCAGTGTTTCCAAAACACGATTCATTTCACTTTGCTCAATAGAAAAAAAATCAAAAATTTAACCCTTTTTTGAAAGCAAAACCCAACTGTCTACTTCAATTATGAAAATATCGACACCGGATTTAACATAAACATAGATAGGTATTATACCTAAAAGATAACTGTTTCAGTTTTTATATTTTTTTTTCAAATTACTTTTACAGTGTCAAAAATAGAGATTTGGCGCTTAAGACATTTACTTTAGAGCGCAATATTTAAAAGTAATCATGAAACGGGGGAGTGCGCTGATTGGCTCTTCTGGCTGACTAAGTATGGTGCCTTAAATTTAGAAAGCAATTTCATTTATTTCGGCTGTTTCTTGAATTCAGTAGCACTTCAATAGGCATAACACAATATAATATGTTTATTGTTTTCCAATTCACTTTCTTTCATTTAAGACAGGCTTTGAATCAGTACAAGGTACAAAACAAGGTAAACAAATAGCCTTCAGAACAAGGTAAAGCCGACAGACTTAAATCCTGTATCAAGTTCATCAATTTCTTTTTACAAAATGTTGAAAATTTAGCCCAGATACAAAAAAAATAACTAATATTAAACTAAATTTTAAAACCACGATTATCTTTCACATATACATTTCATTATCACACTTATCTAAACGCTGCTATTATTGTTAATGCAAATGTAAATTTGTTTCAATCATCATGAATCTTTCTACACTTATTCTAAAAGGTATTAAAAGTAACATAAGACACTTTTTAATGACTTAAAAACTGGCGAAGCCGCGGGTAAAAGCTATTCATATTTTTTAATGTAGAAACTCTTGTACATACTACTTATTACTTTTTATTATTATTAAAATGGCCTAGCGTTTTTTTTACAGAGTATTCTAAAACTAACCGATAGGATTGTTAATAGTAAATTACAAGTGATAAAAGTTTTACTAAGCGTCGATGATGGAAGGTATCAAATATGTCTATTACTTCGTGTGCTGTCATTACACATAATACGATTATAAGTAAATGGATATTACTAGACAAATGACACCAATTTGATCTATCCTCAAAGTAAGCAACTTATGTTATACTTGTGTTGCGGGTGAAAAAAAGCAATATTAAAACAAAGAAATACATTCAAAAAACGCCCAGATCCGGAAATACAGACTCATTTATTAATCACCTTATACACGTGTATTTTCTATTTATTAATATAACAACAATAACCAGGGTTAGTGGTGTGAAGCCGGACGGAAAGCTTGTAAGAAATACATAAGGATCGATACGAGACCGATATTCAATATGCCTACGTAGCATGGGGTTATAGCAATCTGTCTGCACTTTGTAGCCTGAGACTTCGCATAATAATTCAACGAACAAAGGAACTCGTCCTTGTTTTAGGTAAAATTTTATAAGCCTGATAAAATGTAAAGGCCTTTCTAATACTGCGTTTTAATAATAAAAATTAAATTGTTTGCACGTATTTTCCGTTTTTATTCCAAAAAACACAAAAATAGTATTGGCCCGGGGTCTCTACGTAGAATAAATCGTAATGCTTCTCGGTTAGAATATGTTAAATTTGTCGTTATTGTGAAATGAAATGAATCATTAACAAAGTCACTGGTGCTAGAATACCGTGCAGCAATTGGCTTGGGTAGGGATCCACCACCTCACATATTACTGTAGCCATAACGACAGTATGATAGTTTAGAGGTCTGTCTGTATCGAGACCGCGATTCTCGGCAAATCTACTGAACCGATCATACGAAATTTGGCTGTTAGTTATTCTATGTGCCGAGGAAGTTCCCGTGAGAGAAGAATAAAAGTCTAAGCATAAATTTGTCTATAATAAGCGTGTTATCCCATTTTATTAATTCGTTTTTATTGGTTCGTAGCTATGTGCCTTACAGATTGTCCCTTAAATATTGCCATTGCTTAGTCATGAATTTTGTAGCTTCAAAGTTACAGACATAACAACACTCAGAGTAAAGTGTCAAAATAATTTGAAATCCGGAACGTAGATAAACATTTGAACGTACAGGTCATTCATTAATACCATCACTCCAAGTCGCCGTGCACGATAGGCAAAGAGTATGGCTATGGATTGTCAAGTGAACGAAGTTTGCCGGGTCGGCTAATGACTAATATTTTCATGAGTCGTGTCACAAAAACTAATTTTGCGTATTCAGAACATTATTAATCTTCTTACTAGTATTAATAGAGTGAGCCAGCGACAGGTTTTCCGAACCAATTTCCTTTTAAGCTATTACTCGTCAAATGCTTCAGAGGTATTATGTAAGTTTAAAGTCATCTCCATGGGGTGTGAGTAGAGGGCAACAGCAGCCTCTCAATCCCGTAACACATATAATTGTTTCAATAATTTCCAAATTTGTAAAGAGATAGTTAACGCAATTATTCGAATACATAAAAAGTCAGCTGGCCGTAAAGCCGTCATCTGTTAATACAAAGTACAAACATGCATAAAAATGCCGTTCAGTGATTTCTTCTCGCTTGAAAATGTCTGCCACATTTGATAGTGTCATGCTATTACGGCTTTATGGTGGTGGAAAGGTCGTCAGCTGATTCAATGCAAGGTGGGGCGTGAGAGCGTTGAAAACGTCAGCTGAAACGTAAATATGTACTAACACTTATAATTAATTATACTTTATTTTTAAAACAATTATAATTACCTATGTACCGTTATTAAGTTATTTAAAAAAAGGCATTTTTCAACCCTTTTTTTATTTTTTTCATCCCTTTCCCCTTAATATAAATCAAAATTTCTTTCATAATATCATTATTTAAGTATTAATGAACACATTTTTACTCATTGCGCCAAAATTGGTCAGATCATGGTTTCATTTAACTTTTTACTGGACTATTGCATGCTCCTATGTATGTACCAAGCAAATCACTTTTACTTATGGTGGAGTGCTGTGCAGCAATTTGCCCCTATAAGGATCCTCTTTCTTAATTATTTTTGCCTCCATAATGACAGTTCCTGTTCGGAGGGTAGAGTAGCCGGCCTAACACCCCGATTTCAGGATGGCAACGTACCTATAATATTTAGGGTTCCTCTTGCCATCAGGAGAGTCGTATGTTTGTTCCTTTAAAATAATCTAACAATTTATGCAAGGTACGGGAGATGAGCTCAAATTAAAGAAACGTATCCGCTTTGAAATATTTTAATTTGGGGGTAAAAAAGAAGTAACTGTATTGTAAAGGTTAGGAACCACTGGTCAAGTGTGTCTGACTGCACTAGGTAACTAATTCAGTTAAAAAACAATTTCTACGTTACGTTACGTTACGTGCACTTGAAAAAAATCTAATGTTTCGTTAAATAAACTCTTGTTAAGTCCTTCCCCTATCGCTAATGAAATAGGCCAGTGTCCCAATAATCCTGCTCAGCGTAAAATTAATAAATCCTGGCAAACGGCGGGGTACTCGCTCACTGTTACCTCTAGGTGAACGCGCGTTCCATTAGTGCTAATTAGAAATTTCTCCAGGCCTTACTCTCCAACAGCGGCGTAAGCCTTCTACAAAGTATATATTGAAGCTAGCTTGTGCTATGTATTTCATGTTAATAAAAAGTATTTTATGCAGTTATACAGTTACGTTATCAGGTTTTGGGGTTTGATTTAGGTTATAGATAATATAAATTTATTTCTCTCTCTATATAGGGTAAGCTTTCCTCTGCTATGTTTATTAATATTTTTAATTTCCTGGAAACATTTTGTATACAAAAAAAGATAATATTGAATATCATAGGATAGTTTACTTTTTAATAGTCTTTTTTCTATTTTCGAATTCGGGCTTCGCTTCTATTTTCGAATCCGTTATCCGTTACGATTTGAAATAAAAATTATCACAATATGATAAGTTATATCAAATTATCGAAAGTTATGTTGTTTTATCAAAATAGGTTTTAGTACCTAGTTTCAGAGTTAATCACGAACACGAAACCGTTAATGGGCATGTCGAAGACCTGAATTCCTTCTGTTCGCTGACAAATAACATATATTTTCATTCTGTCATTTGAATATGATTGTAAAAAAGCTACTTGATAGACCGTCTCACAACATAAAAAAAATATAATGTATTAAAATTGTGATGCCTGAATTATATTTTGTAGCAACGATTTTGAAACGTTCCGTTGCTTTTCAATATTGCATCTAGGTATGATAGTGAACTTTTGGAACGTTGATAGCAAGGAATATGTCTAATTCATACATGAATAATATGTCAAAATAGGACCCGAAAATCTGAGACCCTGCAAATGGACCCTATCAGTTCTTACTTTACTGTGCTATTATATTATTACAAATATAAACCCAAGGAGCAAGTGATAGTAGCATTAAATACGTTGATGATACGTAAGGCAACGGGATAGAATCGAAATATTTTTATTAAAAGTTTTGCTTTTTTATAAAAATTGCGGTATCCAGAAGTAACGTTGATGAAACAGTATTAGTATTAAATACACAGGCAAGATCTCACAAATCAATTGGCGGGATAATGTAGTACAACATTAAGAGTGATTCCGGACTCAAAAGGACAATTTTAATTAAATATTGGCCCAGTTATCGATCGGAACGTTCAGTATATGCGGGTGCCTGTTCGTAATACAAAATCATCAACACGACACGATGATATTGATGACAGTTTATACGTAACATTTTAATCTAGGTAGCTATAGAGATAAGTTCTTTTTTTTTTGATGGCAGGAGATGAGATGGCCTTCCGATTGATGAATACAATGCTGTCGCCGAAGTATACCAATTTTCTAAGAAGGCCAGTGGTTACCAATAATTGGGATTTTGAAAATAAAAAATTTATTGATTTTTTTTTGTATTTTAAAACTTCGTTATTATTTATATCGATGTGTCATGCGAAAAACTGAAAAAACATATTTTTTCATTTAATTATACGCAATTGAAAGTTGATAAAATTTAATTAAAAATCACGTGACTATGAAGGCGACACGATTATTGTGGCGTCATAATGTTAAAGCTGTTCAAGAATAGTATAGCGTTTACGGCAATTACAAGTGACTTGACAATAATATCGAAAATTTATTGCTAAAAATTTGTTACTTAATTCCGTCTGCCTATGTGTGACAAAGGATTTATAAAGGCAAAGTCTGATAATATTCCTGATGTTGATATATTTTTGATAA
Organism: Calephelis virginiensis; assembly: GCA_002245475.1. Lineage (NCBI taxonomy): Eukaryota > Metazoa > Arthropoda > Insecta > Lepidoptera > Riodinidae > Calephelis > Calephelis virginiensis. The sequence goes on from NJDC01010201.1 coordinate 23,356, forward strand.
CAATTTTTTGACAAATGATGTTCGGTTCGAATCTGCTGAAATTTGAGGTGCCAAGGCATCAAGGGAAGTCTGTTAAAAAAATAATGTCAATAGAAATATTTAAATATTTATTTTTCATATATGTTCAATATAAATATTTATTTCATAAATTGTAGAGTATCGTGTGAGAGTTACGGCGACAAAGCTATAGGTTATGTTCAACTTTGTCGTAAAAATAATATATGTATCCTAAAAGGACGGGTTTGTCCAGAACATCGAATTCGAAGCAAAGTTTATTCAGTTATTTTAATTATTAATGAAAAGTCAAGAAAAAATCAAGATGTTCAATGCCATGACTGTGCAGCTTTAATCAAAAAGATAAAAGACGTTAAGTGCTGTCAGATTAGTTTGTACATGACACTTTTACAGACACTAGTGGCCGCCCATTTTTCGAAATTCGACCATAACAAAATTTTAATATCTTGTTGAGAAGAACGCCATCTTCATTTCTCAAGGTCATCTACTTTGTTTCCAAACTTTTTAGTGCGCCATCTGTGATCTTTTGTCGTTATCATCAATATAATTTTTTGTGTGTTTCAAAGGCACGGTAGTGTGCGTAATGTTTTATTTATTGATTTAATGTACTTTATAAGCATCAACCATACATCCCAATAGACGCCTATTCCTTATAATTTTGCTTTGAAACAATTCTGGAAAATAGCTGAGGTGCGGGGAAGCGAGGAACTGCTTTCTTATTGGCCCTTGCAATGACAACACGTCATATTCTTTTTCTTTCTTTCTTTAGGTTTTGGCCTTCACGTTAGTATTTAGCCATTAGTCAAGTAGTAATTTGCATCAAATTTTATATCAATTTCACTTAATTTTAATTAGTCATCAGTCATAAGTCGTCAGTAAGTCATGTTCTCTTGCTCTTGGGTAAAACGGTGGCCTTTTTACACAAGCTGATCAAATGAGTTTTGGCGGCAACGAGGAAATATACGATATGCTAATTTCTTCATGATTATTTCATTTGTGCACTTTCACTGAACAAAATTGTACAAAATGCCACCAAAATTTACTAATTTCACTCAATATTAACACGAAATTCAATAATTATGAAAAAAACCGACCATCTTTTCACTCGATGGCGCCAAAACTCACACGTCATATTCATAAACAGATATGTAGGATTAGGGATGAGACATATTTAATACCAACAATATATTTTATCGATATGCCTTATATTTTATGAAGTACGACATTGTAACGGATTATATCGCATTTTGTTATTGCACAATACATCTTTTTTTTGAATGACTAATTTGTTGCTAATCTCGCGATTTTTTGCAAATTCACCGAGCTTTGTGGACCGAGCAAAATGCTCAGCCCGAGCACCTCACATCGCAGCTATACAACTTAACGTTGACACATTTTTGCGGTTGAGAGTAATATCCGTACTTGAGTATATTAGGTCCTTTCATCTGTAAATGGCGTTTTGTAGGGGAGGAACATAAGTCGAATATTTTTAATGTAATATATTTATTTAATCAAAGTTTCCTATGCAAATTTGCCATCTCATAGATAATTCATTGATCCCTCTACTAAAAAACCATTCGAACGGGAAACAATAAAATCTTTGGACGTGGTTTGGACTGCCCCATGGAAATCGAATTTTTCGAAAAAATAATAATCTGTTGAAGTTAGGTTCCGGTACATGTTTTTTACATTCCAATTGATGCTCTTCTAATTGAGAAGCCGACTGTTATGCAGTATGAGGTCTAGCATTGTCATGAAGTAGCAGTGGCGTAAAACGTATAAAACAATCTTCTGCAAAATGTTGAGATTTAATTCACTGTATTTGGAATTTGGAAGTTGTAATTCGGAAACCAATTCTCTCGTCTGGTTTTTTAAACCAAATTAGATTTTTTTTATTTTATGATCTTGTGGATACCTGATATAAAAGACATACTTATCAAATTGAATTGTTTTTATTCATTCGAGTAATTCCAACCTAAACTGCAGAATATCGTTGAAATACTGTAAACAAATTAGTTTTAAAATTGTCCCAGCCCTTTGAAAGTTTTATGACATACTGACCTCAACATAACCTATCGGAACCAGTCTTGAATTTATATCACCCAGATAAGCACCTAATGCACTGAAAAGAGTTCATTAAAATCAGCTCAACTATTTATGTGTTATTCAATGACAAATAAGGGCGCCCTCTACCGCAGAAGTTCAGTTTGCCATCGTGTTGGTCCGGGTCCGCTGACTAAAATAGATCACCTGCCCCTCTGCCAGGCTCCTCGTAAGTGGCGAGCACAGGTAAAACAGGTAATTGTCAACAAGATCACTGGTAATACAGTGGTGTGCAGTAACTTCCATGGGTAGTTATCCACCGCCTTTCCCATTCCTGCCGCTATAATGACAGTGTCACATTCCGATTCGGAGCGTAGAGAAGCCAGTAAATTTGCACAATAGGCCTTACATTACGACCATAGGACAGCGACGCACCTGTAACATCAATGGTGTCTATAGGCCATGATTATCTGTTACCAATTAGAGAGCCGTGTTCTTGGTTGCTGACTTCTCACGTGAAAAAGCTGTCTTTACCGTACCCACCATTTAATTGAACAAACAGTCATTTTTATATATAGTTTTTTATTTTTTAATCAACAACGCGACAATGTTTACAGGTCACAAACCTGGTCGATACTGTTCATATCTTTGTAATTACTAAGCTACATTAGAACAATTACACTTATGTGTTGACAGAACCGTGTTGCCTTATATGCGGCGTCTATTGGGATGTGTGGTCGATGTTTATAAGCATTATTATTGAAAACTATTAGCGTTCTGCACTTCTCCTACACATAAACTATAAGTGTGCCAAATTTTATGCTCCTCCATCAGCGCAATTTTCATAAAAAGGGGGTCCAGTCTTGGCATCACGTATTAATATATAGGTAGATAATCTAGTCCTCGGATAACGTGACCGCCAATGTCAAGCGATACGAAGTCCGCCCGCTCGGCTACGCTGGAGGTGAGCATTTGCAAAGTGCATGGGTATGTAGTTGTCGCGTCTGGTTAGTTGTTATTTCTTTCCTTGATCTCGTCTCTCGCATTGGTCACGGTCTTCAGAGGTAGAGTATGTGGCGACTTGCTTAGTTTTTAAATAATGCTTTAATTTTTACTGCCGCCAAAACGGCAATGCTTGTCGTTGTTATGTTCCAGAATGTAGAGTTTAGAATCGGGTCAATTTACTAAAACTCATGTAAGAGACTTTAGAGTCCAACCTAGTTATTATTAGTAATTCACATCTTAAATGTCTATAGGCAACGTGTGTTTCTTTATCGATCCAAATTGTCTATCTTCCTTCATATTCATCAGGTCTCTAATTTTCCAACATATCTTATCGTGTTTGGGCATATTTGATACGCATTGAATAGTACTTCTCAAATCTACTGCTGTAAAAAGCCATTAAAAATATGCACAATTGCTTAATAAAACTAAGTTGATAAAATGTGCGTGCTGATAAAACTTAAAAAGGATTCCCGATACGATAAAGGTGCAATTGTGCAATAGCCCTTTATCCCCCCCTCGAACAAGAAAGTTCCCATTTTAACTTAAAGGGCGTATTTTTAAAGATATAAGGGCTTTTTCAATTCCTCAACTTGAAAATTAAGTGAAGTAGTTTCGAGTAGTTGAACTCCATTCAGAACAACGATTATTTGAGTTGCGTTTCGAAAGGCGCTGCGAGCAATTACAGCATGTGTAGCAATGGCGCGAAATTTGAAATTCCAATTTCAACAAAGTCTTACATTACATTTGTTTCTATAATAAAGTTATTAAATTTTGTATATTTATACAGCATTAGGTAGCTTTTATTTTGGAGTTGAAGCGAGATAAGTTTAGTTATTCAAATTATTAATTATTAATTCTGAAAATATTTTAAAACTTAAGTTTTCAAATTTCGCGCCTTTACTACTTATGCTATAGCTGCAGAACTTATTGTTACGGCGGACGATAATGTCGAGTACATTCTAGAAGGTGTAAAAGAAAATATTCTCGAACTTTTCCGAATATCCTAGAGCCTAGCTCTCTAAATATATAAGGGCCCGGTGTCACCCGCCAGAGTTAGTTCGATTTGGAAAGCGATTGCGAAAGGAAATGAAAGAAGTTATCTGTGAGCATTTATTTTGAAGTATTTTTAATAGTGTGTTTAATTAATTCTCGATTTTGAAGCCGAGAAGAAAAAAGTCGTCTGTGAGCCTTTGTGAAATATCAAATGTAAGTATTTTTAACCGACTTCAAAAAAGGAAGTTCTCAGTTTGATTATTAATTATTTATATTAATTATTTTTGAAAAAATAATAAATAGTGTTTTTAATTAATTCTAATGGTTGTTTTTCTTTTTCTTTTAATTGTTTGTCTACAAAATGTTTGTTTAATTTATATTTTACAGAATACAATGCCTAGACGTAAAAGAGGAGGAGATTTTGCCAGTTCTGCAGCGAAACGGCGGAAACAAAAAGAACATCAAAGAAAGGAAACGGAAGAAGAGCGCGAAGCACGTTTACAAAATCGACGAACCAGGATGAGAACGCAAATAGTGTAAAAAATGAGCGAATGTTTTCAATATTTTTTTTTACTCTGACGCCATAGTTTATTTTTTTATTTCAACTACCGCGTAATCTCATATCAACTCCCGGGCGAAGCCGGGAATTATAGC
>NJDC01010201.1:28718-44176 GCA_002245475.1 Calephelis virginiensis
GTTCGAATCCCGGGTCGGGCAACAAAAACAAAATTAGGTTTTTCCAATTTTCTAACAAAAAAAATGTTGCTCGGGATTGGAAATGTGCCCGGTTGGCGATAGGCTTGCCATCTATCACATTGTGGGACTTAGTGTCTTCGGCTAGTCGTGGGTGCCCTGGTTGTGTATCTGCCTACCCCTTCGGGGATATGGGCGTGAAGATGCTTTTTTTGTATTCATATTATAAAATTGTGCAGGAGATGTAGTTTTACATTGAACATATTGCACACAAAATATGACTGGACCGAGACACTTCTGAACCTAAAACAATTGAGTGCGTGTGTGTGTAGGTGTATGAGTAAGTGTAAAGTATTTAAGCAACTTTTAGGTAATAAATTAGGTGCACGCTAAAAGCAATATTTTGGTTGTAAAATATAGGTTTTTTTTGTCGCGCCAGATAAAGGCGCAAAGGCAGGAAAGTAAAAATATTATTAATTAATAAAATATGACTGTCCGTTTGTAATATTTAAGTAATCGTTTTTCCCCGTTGACCCGAAGAATAGGCTTTCTGTCGTCTTGCTTAGCAGCTCGTAAGAGTCGAGCAAAGGCGATATAGGTTCGTTACCAACAATAATACTGATGATAGAGTGCTGATCAGCAACTTGCCCTTGTCCATCGCTATATCTTTTCTATCGCCATAATGACTATGCCGTGCTCCGAATTCCGGGTAGTGGCGGGGGTAGGGTAGCCGGTAGATTTGCATAATTGATCTAACACCACGACCATAGGACACCTACAACTTCTATGGTATCTAAAGGCCACGGTTACACCCACCAATAAAATGGACATGGACATAATTGTTTAAAATTCAATTATAGACCGTGTACTACAAAATGTGTTCAACGAGTGTTCATTTTTTTGTGTAGTACGACGTTCCATCAGATGTATAAATTACTAGCTGCTACCTGCGGCTTCGCCCGCGTTTTCACAGAAACCCGGTGTGCGATCGGGATTAAAAATAGCCTATATGTTAATCCAGGTCACAATCTATCTGTCTTCCAAATTTCAGACAAATCCGTTCAGCCATTCGAGCGTGAAAGAGTAACAAACATCCATACATCCATACTTACAAACTTTCGCATTTATAATATTAATAGGATAGGATTTTACTTTTAACTCATTACTGGTCCGTGGCATCTTAATGTTTTATTAAATGAGTCTGTCAGTGTGAAGCGTGAAAGTAGGTTTCGCTTCCGGCTTCCGGAGCGCCGCCCGCCTCCGCTTCAGTCTCGAGACGCCACCCCTTGACTGATTCATACTTGACCATTTTCATTTACATAGTACTTCCACACATTTTACATATGATGCAATTGTTTCAGCGCGCGGAGTGTAGCTACGTAATAATGTATAAATGTTTTATATACATCAGAAAATTGTACAAAAATGTTTTTTTAATTAATTGGTTACGATGCTTGATAGCAAATATTGCTGCTCTATAACAATGCAAACATAGAAAAAAAATTGTCTGATTTCTCGGGCTCGGGCATTTTCGAATTTATCGAACCTCAAAGTAAGTAAATAATGTAATGCTTGTTGTAGGCGTGATAGTGAAAGACACAAATACATGCGAGTAGAATTGCATATAGGATACTCAAAAAGTTTATTCAGACTAAAAATACTGACGTCTACAATAATGTCCCTGTTGAACATCGAACGCTAGTCCTGCGAATCGTAAGTGCCGTTAGTCTTGTATCTAACCTCTAGACCGACGAGGCGTTTTTTTTACTTATTTTCCAATTAAACGATGTGTCAAGTGTGCTAGAAGTATTCCAAGGAACAAAAACCAAAATATTCCAATATATAAACCTGCACACTTTTTTGTTAATTTGCAAAATATTATATTGTTTTCTGGTTTGTTTGTGGTAAATCCATATCATGCGTTTCAGTTTTGTACATGTTTTTTATTTTAGGAAATTATTCTTTTAATCAATTTATATGTTTATTTTTATTAACATTTAACAAAGCATTCGTCCCAGTTGGGTTTAGGCGGAAGTAACACTTTTTATGGCGCTAGACAGTGAATAAAAACAAGGCACCTTTGAGGGCAAGGGACAGCACCTGTAGACAGCGTCCTATAGAAACCATTATAGGTGCGTTGTTGTCTCATAGCCGGGATTTAAGGCGGATTGTGCGAGAATAGCAGCTAGTCTACCCTCTCAATGCGATAACTGTTATTACGGCCGCAGAAATAGGTGATGCGGTAAACTTCTATTCACGCAAATTGCTACACAGCACTCTGTTTCCAGTGGCCAGTGATACATTTAACCTTCGCTCGCCTCTTACATGCCAGGCGGAATTGCAGATAGTCTATTCTACACAGAAGACCTAAACCAACATGAGGGAGGCAACACTGCATAATAATTCAGTTATTTAAATAAAATGCATGCGACCAATGTACAAGACATAATATTTTAAACAAAATAAAACAGAAAAAAAAACTCAATTACACTTGCATTAAAATGCTTCTTTTGTAATGTTTATGCTTCGTTAAAATATTATCTCTTTAAGAGTAAACTGGAGCAGTAAACCGCTTTGAGATATATATAAATATCTACTATTGGAAACTTAAAACTTCTCGAACTTACCATTGGCTACTTGTAGTACGGAAAAAATTAAAAAACGGGTTTTATTTTGACTTGTTTTTCCCCGTTATTAAAACTGCTCGGGCTTATAGACATGCAATAAATTTTTCGACTAAACCCTTTCAAGTTAAAAAGTAACGTTATTTTTCCGCTGCCAGGACTCGGTTTTTCCGTAGTCTAGAGTGGAGGATGCGGATAGTGAGTTATTTAATGAAGACGAAATATTTTTAAACTTTTTATTTTGTGGTTTCAGTAGGAGAGTTAAATCTTTTATTTAATAATCTATGCTATAGAAAGAAAGGTCTGTAGATATCCAAGTATGTTATGTATTTGTGTGTTGCCAACCTGAGAAGACTCATATTACGGTGAATCTCTCTTTTGTCAAGCTGACTTGGCTTGCACATGTTGAAAATATATATATTGTATATGTCGTGGTCAACTAATTAGGGACATGCAAGATAGTGAAGAACAATAACCGGTTATGTTCATACAAATATAAAACCCTATTGATTTCTCAGTAACTATTATTTGCATAATTTGGTCCGATTATTATGCTTTAAATGGCTGTAAATAAAAGAATAAATAAATAGAAAAAGTATTTAATATCAAAGGTTGAATATGTATTCAATTTTAAGGTATAATTCTGTAGCTGGACATTTAATTAAGGACAGTAACCTATAATGAAAAATAGAGTTAAACAAAACTAATAATCTGCAGTATTATAATATCTTTAACAGCTCCATTTTATTACATGTAAAATCAGTTCCCAGTAGCAAAACCTTTGTTAGTAATTACCGCTTGACACCGATGTGGCATAGACATTATCAGTTTCTGGCATATTTCGACAGGAATGTTTGCCCATGCCTCACAAAAAGATTCATTAAGTTCATCTAAAGTTGTGGTACGATAAGTGGCTACTTTTTTCTTGATTTCGTGCCAAAGGTTATCGATTGGGTTAAGGTCCGAGCTATTTGCTGGCCAATCTAGCACCGATACTGACTGACTGGTAAGAAACGACTTGACTGAACGGGCGGTATGTTTCGGGTCATTATCATGCTGAAACGTCCATATAATAGGGAGATGCTCCTCAGCATAGGGAAGCATCGTTTCCTCCAAGATTGCCTTATATTGATGTTGGTCTAAGTTACCCTGAACTTTCCTCACAGGTCCCACTCCACGTCCAGAAAATAAACCCAACATTTTAATGTTTCCACCGCCATGTTTCACCTGTTTTTTTGTGAATCTTGGATTCATTTTCGATTTTACTGGACGCCGTACGTATTGCCTTCCATCTGAAGAAATCAAATTGACCTTGGTCTCGTCAGAGAATAATACATGTTGCCATTGGGCGTAGGTCCAATGTCCATATTTACGTGCAAACGCCAAACGAGCATTTCTATGTTCTTTCTTCAACAACGGTACTTTGCGAGCCACTCTTCCGAACAACCCTGCTTCTACCAGACGTCGTCGAACATTCCTCGCTGAGACACCAGCTCTTTCGTCTGTTCCAAACACTTCGTGTTTAATTAAAATAGAGCCTAGAAACGGATTTTTCTTAGCTAACCTGGTTATCATTCTATCTTCTTGCGGAGTTGTTTTTCTCGATCTTTTGGTTCTGGGCACATTTAAATCTATGTTATTGCGTCTGACATGTTGCACTGCATTGTATACCATAGTTTTTTAACCAATTTAAATGTTCTGCTATCCTTCGGTATGGCCAACCAGGCTCGACAACAAACTTCATAATAATTTTTCGTAGTGTTGGATCGCAACTTTTATTTTTACCCATTTTTCTTCAAAATATTTTTCAAAACTTAAAATAAATATCGGGATTGCCGCCAAAACTACCACGAAACAATAAGAGAAGAAGTAAAAAAATATTGAGATTCAAATTTTGAAAATCGAACGCAATATCTCAGTGTCCCTAATTAAATGGCCAGCCAGCACTATTTGAACAAATAGCACTACGATAATCTATCAGCTATACTGTAAAGAGGTTTAATGTTTAAGAAGTTGTTATTGTTTGTATAATCGGGCACATAAATGACTAATTATACTTACATGTAAGAGATATGGAATATGGTTTAGACTCGTTGGAAAATAAAAAATAAATTCACAATTCGGTTTAACCAAAGAGTGTTCCTAATTAGTTGACCACGACTGTATATCTACGATTAATAATAGTATTCCAAGTAGTGATGTCAATAATAGTAAGTAAGTAATTCGTTTATTAATAATAACGTTTTATTATAACACATTTGCTCTAACTATGTAGTTAAGCTTCAGTAGCGAAGAAGGATGTTTTTAAGAATTGTTTGTAATTTTCAAAAAGCAATTAATTAAATATGTATAATCCGCAGTTTCAAAGTCTGGAGTTTCCTCACAAATTACTGATATTACCGCCTGGGGTAAAGTTAATATTCGTGCAATAATACTTAACGCCCTACCCCAGACAGCTGCTGCAACAATTATTTTTAGGTTCTTTGCATTGGAAATTTCATTTTATTTCATACGTGCATTTTTCTTTGTGTTGGTCCAGGTGCTCTGTATAAAATAGAACAGTAGGAGCAGGAGGAACGAGATAATGAAAGTGTCAGATTACGATCCGACGTGTAGGGTAGACGGTGGACTCGTACATTAGGCCTGAAACCCGGCCGCAGGGTAGCGACGCGCCTATAACATCTATGGTGTCTATAGGACATGTTTATCTATTGTCATCAGAGAACCGCGTGCTTGTTCGCTTACCACCATTAATTAGTAACACCGCCTTACCTATTCCTGCCACTACAGCGTAAGTGCTCGCTATTCCATGCTTAAGAACCACCTACCTACATAAAACTATATAAAAAGCAAAAAAAAATTCACCCATAAAAAGCTGTCCCCTTGTCTTCATATCCACTGTCTTAATATGAGCGGGCCCGTAGTCCTGTAGTGTCGCCACGTGTCGCCCCAGTAACATTTATGTCATCGATAGACGACGGTTGTCCGATGTCTCCTACCTTGAGACCCGCAGGTTATTGGGGTGCGTAATTAATAAACAAACAAAATCTGTTGTCTAAACTCCGTGCGTCGTTACCTTAGTAGGATATTACTAATATTAAAAATACGAAAGTTTGTAAGGATGGGTGGACGTTTGTTACTCTTTCAGGTATAAACTACTGAACAGATTTAGATGAAACTTCATCAGAATAAAATATAGGCTAAAATTTATAAAAAATATAACTTCATACGTGGCAAAGTCTGAAGTTGAAGCTAGTTGATAAAATAAAAAAATGTACTCAATATAATCTGCGTCTTGGTACTACTACAAGTATGATTATTAGCTAAGTAGATTTGTGTTTAGTATTCAACGTCTCAAGTAGACGGATTTTTTGGCGGTAAGAAATATGCTTCTGTTATATTAATAATAATGATAATAATATAGTGTTGGTAATAATAACAGATGCTCGTCACTAATAATCTTCTTGGTGGTAGTTGCCCTATATTCATGTCCTGACAAAAAATGTATTGCACGAAAATGTAATATTTCACAGCATTGTGGTGGTGTAATGGATACTGTAAATATGTACGCTTTGGGAGTATTCAAACTGATTCGAACCAATAACCGCTGGCAACATGGTTTCCGGCTCCGGCATCCCAAATATGAATTATTATTATTATTCACAGCTATGCAGAACGAGCGATTGTCGCATTTGTGTGGTATCAGATCAAAGAATTGAAGCTTCCCAAAAAACTATCATGTAGCTTCAAATACTAACGAAACATTTCTCATTATTTTATGATAGTATAGATACATTTTAACCGACTTAGAAAAGGAGGAGGTTCGATACTTATATTTATTTAAGTATCTTTACGCCCATATCCCCGAATAGCTAGGCAGAGGCACAACCAGGGCACCCACGACTAACCAAAGATACTAAGTCTCACAATGTGATAGGTGGCAAGCCTATCGCCAACCGGGCACATATCCAATCCCGAGCAACGTTGTTTTTATTAGAAAATTGAAAAAACCCAATTTTCTTTTTGTTGCCCGACACGGGATTCGAACCCGGGACCTCAAGTAGTCAAGTCCAACAACTGAACCGCTGGACCACAGAGGCGATACTTATATTTATTTATAATTAAATAAATATCCCTGGACAAATTACACATTGAGTTTAACCCCAAAGTAAGCAAGTTTGAAATTAAGCCCCCCAAATTTCGCTGAAAACGGCTGGTAACGTTACATTACACATGTTAAAACACTGAGGGAGTGACACAACTTAATGTCTCTGTCGTCTGTGAACCGATTAGAATATTTTTTCGCATTAATAGTCCGTATCGGACTAGTAGTAAATATTTTTTCGCGTTAATAGTCCGTATCGGACTAGTAGTATTAATATATGGCTCCTAATTTACTTAAATAAAAAAAAGCATAACAATTTCAATTTATAGCCAGAGATGGTTATAAATTGTCACTTGCTTGAAAACCAGATATATATATATATATATAATACTGCGTGAACTTCGCGAAAGCTAGAAATATAGTATGGAACCCCAAGAAAGGATTTTTGCAATAACTCAGGCGCGTCAAATTAAGATGTTGGAGATATCTTGTACCATGATTAAACATGAGCACGTCCATTATGTATGAAATCGCTATATAGAGGCGCGCATGTACGGTTGTCTCTCTAATTTTTATCGAGCATATCACATAAAAGTAAGGCGGATTTATGCACTTCAATAAGTGCATTTACAAATCTTCAAATAATTTGAACAAGACCCACGTGAGTAGGAGCGTCAGAAACTTTCAAAAACCAAGTCATCCATGTTCATTGTCCGGTACGACAAACTGTCTGATTGACATATTTCTGTCATCGGAAACACATTAGGCCAGTGCTTCCCAAAGTTGTTTAGGCTACGACCCATCTAAAAAAAGTTCCCAATCTCGAGACCCACCTGTAGGCATTTAACTGTACCAATATGAATCAAGAACTAAGGTTAAACTCATTTTTTTATCATTTTAATAATTGATTTATTTAATTAAGTCTTAATTAAATAACTACAACAAAATTAGAATGTTAAAATGTTAAATAACTACATTAAAATTAGGTGTGTTATCGGTTAGGTGGTGTGTTATTCTCCAGACAGGGCCCACTCAATAATCTTTTGCGACCCATCGGTGGGTCGCGACCCACAGTTTGGGAAACCCTGCATTAGGCATATATAACTATTACGATAATTCGATAAGCTCGTCTATGATCAAGTGTCTCTAATTATTCTTTTAGTTTCTAGACTGAACGCACCGCTAAAAACAAAAAACTTCACAAGACTTTTTTACTCTCCACTATTTTATCGAAAAAGTTCAATGGGTCCATCTGAGGCTGGAGTTACGACCCATTTAGCATCGCAGGCTCCTCTACCAATACTGTCAGTACTGTGTTTAGGGAAACTCGTGATAACGGACATCACCGCTAAAGTGAAAAAATGGTATTCCGCTCCTCTGACGTTTGGAGATGACCTCGCAGATACAGTCAGATTGTGATCACGACCAATGCAACTTAGTTGAAAAATCTAGCACCTATTAGTAAGTCAATACACGCGTTAAAACCCTTTATTAAACTAATAATGGCAATTATGGAATTGTTGTTTTTGCGCGCAATTAAAAGTGCGCACTTTCAAAGTCAACTTTGGTTTAGATGCTTGAGGACCGGGAAAATCGCCATTTTTTGTGTTATCACACAATGTAACATAAGAATTCAATAAATTTTCAACAGCGTTACTGAATTCAATTTATTTCAATTTAGTATAGATACTTATATACAAATTTTGCATTGTTGTGTAATTACTCCATTGCCTACAATCGGCATAATCCAGAGATTCAATCACTTAGTCGGACATAGTGATTGTTTAGTGTTATCTATTCATGGCAAATTTTTAACATAAGTCCGACTTAGATTTTTAAACATTCGGTTTTGTTTTAACATGAGTTCGGGTTAGACTTTTAAACCAAGTCAAACCGAACAGATAAAATCTCAATTCAAATTGAGTGGCTCTACCGAAACTGTTAATGTAAAACGTTCGTTTCGAAATCGTAGTTTATGAATGAGCCTAACAAGTAAATAACTGGTGATCAAATATAATAAACGTTACCAGAAATAAAATAAATGTAGACTCTCCGTAATGATATTGCTATTTGATATGAAGCACATGGTTTTTGCACAGCGTTCAACAAGCTCTTCCCGCGTTGTTTACAGTCTGTCTCAGCGAAATACGTTTTTGTAGAGTATTTAAAATTCAGAGCGTCAGCGTCGGGCCCCTATTAAATATCTTACATTTTACCCACACATTAGGTCAAATAGAGTATTTTCTATAGTGGGAATATATTGAAAATAGACATTATTTGTTGGTTACCTTCTCCAATAAAGAGTATAGGGTAGGCTTTTCTCCCCAATGAGGTAGTAAGAGACGAACATTCATTTCACGCGTGTCACTAATGCTGTGATTACAACTAAGTTTTGTGGTGACTTGTCTGGATTTGGTATTATTATTCCAGCCGCCACAACGTCAGTATACAAAGTAAATCGATTTTTTTTTGTTAAAATATAGCAAAACGTACATACCAGTATTTGAAGAAATTATAAAAAGGTCGTAGAATTGACTAAATTCTAGTCTAATTTTTCCTCTGGCCTGAATACTTGTCACAAAAAATATTAAGGGATTGCAACTTCAAATTGAGACTCCAATTACACTAAATACACGTTTTAACAAATGTTGTTTGAAATTTGGGGATGTTGGAGGGGTATTTGCCAAGTGTCACTAGTGATGGGAAGAGGAAAATTTTCTTTTCCACAAATATTTGTTTCTTTCATAAGAACCTTTTTTCTTATTATAAATGAAAAATAAAACTGATTTTGGAAAATTATTCCATCCATTCACGCGTGATGCATTGATCAAGGAAATAGAAATATTTTTTTCAATATGTATAAGCTTTAATGTAACTTACAGGTCACATAGCGGCAATGTCAAACCAGACCGGCTCGTCGAGCACATACAAATAGCTTGCTATCGTGATTCTGGGTGATTTTAGCGCCCGCTATGCTGATTGGCTTGGTTGGCGTTCCACTGATCATGTGGGAAGATCTGTTCACGACTTTGCCTTGTCCTATGATCTCACGCAACTGCTGCTTCTGCTGACCTCTCATCCAGAGAACAATAAAGTCTCTGTTGAATCCCCTTTTGGATCTTCCCATCACTGCTTAATCCGGAGTGCAGTGTCCATTACACCTTGTGTACGGCTACAACAATCGGGCCGACGTCGAGTGTGGCATTATAGGTTAGCAGATTGGGACGGGATGCGATCTTTTTTTGCATCTTACCCATGGAAGCAGATTTGCTTCTCGCTGGTTCATCCAGACATCGTTGCTGATGCTGTCACTGATGTAGTGCTGCAGGGTATGGAACTTTCTCCGTTCTCTTTAGTGCCCATTGGTGGAAAATCTCAGCCTTGGTTCAGTCGTCCTTGTAAGACGGCACTTAGCCACTTAGCGGAAATGCTACCATGTCTGGGCCGCGGCGGCTAAGTCTTGTGATGAAAACACCAGCTCACTTAAAAAGGAGTATAACTCTGCCTCTAGGTCTTTCAAACGAGCCATTGCCAGGGCAAAGTCTGAACACATTGGCAGAATTGGCGAGAAATTAGGCCGCTTACCTTCGGGAACAAGAGCGTTCTGATCTCTCGCCAAGGCTGTCCAAGGAAATTTTGCGTAGCCATCTTTACCATCTTTATACTGGAGTGATACCTCGCTGGCCCAAGATGCTGAAGAGAAAGCCGAACTCCTGGGCTCCCTTTTTGCTTCTAAATCGACTTTAGATGACCATGGAAATACGCCACCGTCCATCCCGCGGTGTGAAGTGTCTATGCCAGAAATAGTTTTTTCAGAATTCAGTGCGCAAAACACTTATTTAATTGGACGTCAACAAGTCGAGTGGGCCCGATGGTATCCTCCCGATTGTTCTCAAAGTGTGTGCTCCCGAGCTGGCACCAGTTTTAACGTGACTCTTCCGGCTCTCCTATTCATCAGGCATTGTACCGAGTTCATGGAAGACCGCTTTAGTACACCCGATTCCTAAAAAAGGTGACCGCTCGGATCCGTCCAATTACCGGCCTATAGCTATAACTTCCTTGTTCGACGAGCACCAGCTGTTAAATGACCCTCAATACGGTTTTCATCGTGGTCGTTCAGCTGGTGATCTTTTTGTTTACTTAACACACCGATGGGCGCAAGCAGTCGAAAGCAAGGGAGAAACATTGGCTGTCAGTTTGGACATAGCGAAAGCCGGTGAAATTTATCGGGTGTGGCACAAGGCGCTACTATCGAAGCTTCCTTTTTACGGTCTTCCTGAAAAAATATGGAAATGGGTCACTAGTTTTTTGATGGAGCGTAGCATCAAGGTCATTGTCGACGGCATGTGATCGGAGTCCAAACCTGTCAATGCTGGTGTTCCCCAAGGCTGTGTGATTTCTCCTACTCTGTTTCTTGCATATCAATGACATGTTGCAAATTAGTGACACTCATTGCTATGCAGACGACACTACTGGGGAAGCCTTTTACTTTGGCCGACATAATATATCTCGGGAACATGTCATTGAGAGCCGGAATCAACACGTGTCTAAAGTTGATAATCTTCTGTCTGAAATTTCGCTTTGGGGTCGGCAAAATTTAACCCTAGAATTGTACCAGATTTTGCTCAGATTTTGATTTTGAAGACACAAGTTTGCGCGTTTTGCGCTAAAAAGATTCCTTTTGTTGCATCTCCTCGTTTTGAGAGCGTTTCCCTGACTGCCACATGCATTGGTATACTTAGCGTTGACATTTCGAGTGATGTTAATTTTTGATGATTTCGTGGTCATCTAGAGGAGAAGGCTAAAATAGCCTTTAAAAATCTTGGTGTGTTCAATAAAGCGAGACAGTATTTCAAGCTGACCCATCGCTTACAACTTTACAAAGCGCAAACTCGGCCTCATATGGCGCACTGTTCTCAACTCTTGGCAGGGGCTCTACAGTACCAGCTCCTTCCGTTTGACCGCATTCAACGTAGAGCAATTCGAATTGTCAATGACCGGGCATTTACCAATCGGCTTGATTCCTTGGCGCTGCGTAGAAATTTTGGGTCTCTCAAAGTTTTCTACCGCATCTATCATGGGGAATGTTCGGAGGAGTTGTTTGGTTTATTTCCTGCCGCTGATTTCCATCTTCGGACATCGCGACAGAGTTTAAATGCGTGGCGATCTACAACTGTGCGATTTCGAAGGCATTTTTTACCTCGTACAACACCTTTGTGGAATCAGTTACCGAGGGCGGTGTTCCCGAAAAATTATGACTTACGTGCCTTCAAGAAAGAGCGTAATTATTACTTAAAGGTCGGAAACGCATCTGTGATACTCCTGGTGTTGCGGATGTCCGTAGGCGGCGATTATCACTTGCTTGCTTGCCTCCTCTTGTATATAAAAAAACTTTCAATAAAGGTATGTTTGTCTATGAAAAATTTTGCAACTCAATTTTAAAGCTTAACCGATTGAGCTGGGTTATAAGTATACAAATTAAGTTTAATAATAATTTACTGTTATGACATAATGAGCTGATATGATGATGAAGGAGGAAAGTGGTCATTGCAATTTCTAAAATTCCCTAATACGCCGCTTTATACCATACCATAATATAGGTATACAACTGAAATGAAATTTATTTATTTGCGGAATATAAGGATTATAAAATTGTTACAAGCTGTTATTTTTTTTTAAATTATTTAAGCATACTTATTTAAATATTGTCTAATATTTTATGTGGAAATGTTTAATGAAATTTACAGAAATTAAATATTTGTACATATTTTAACATTTAAATCACAGCACTTATTTATTTGTTTAAAAAGCTTAATATATTATTGTAAATTTTAATGTTGCATTTTATTCCTATCTACAGTACACTACCACCATTTTTAACCCTAGCCAGTCATGGGAAGAAACGGCAAACCAGGCCTATTACGTATATACCTTTATTGCCTATTTAACTAAATTATTTAACATTAAAAAAGTACACGAGTTGCTATTTTTTAAACTTACTTTTTTTTACTTAAAACACTCAGTTACCTAATAACATTAAAAGTTGAAAAAAATGGATATGTCTTGTAAAACCATTGCGGCCCTCAGGCTTAGGTAATCACAATTGTACAGAGCAATGTGTTATTGCAAGGGAACATATTTACACACGCAGCCTAAAAATCCATTTGCCGCCCACAGGGGGCTAGGGCGTCGACCTACAAACGGTCTGCTCAAAAACTCATAGGCGAGAGAAAAATGATTTCCGCTTCATGTCTTACAAAAAGTCAATTTGGAATGATTAAGGTAGAAAAATATTTTAATAAATTTTATGTCTATAATTTAACTTATTCTATAATTGCAAACTTTAATAAAGAAAAAATCATGTCAGTGGGGATTTGAACCCACACCTAGCTATCGACGTATCGAAAGAAAGAAATTAAAAATTTCACCTTACTATTTCAGTCCTCGGTAGGTCCAAGAATAATCATGACCTAATACATTTGTGACCAGCAAAAAATATTTAAAACTCAAATTATTGACCTCTTGGTTGGCACACAGTAGAAGTTATTAAAAAATAACCAGATCATGTTATTGGAGAAAATCGATAAAAAAAAAAATCCTTCCAAAAGTCGTCCAACGCTTTAAAATCAGAATAATTGATATAGCTGTTTTATAAAAAATACTAGCGGCCGGGTACGTGCTTCGCTACGTATATGACCGCATAAATGACATAACACAACAAAACAAAAAAAGAAAAAAAAACAACTGAAAAAGGTTTTAATAAGAATGTGATAAATGAAGAACTGCAACTGATTTCATGCAAACTTCACATAAACCATCTACTAATAGTCCGAACAAAGCCTAAATATGGGGTTTGGATAAGTGAAGCCGTTCTTGAGTTATAAAATTACAACGAAAAGTGGCATTGATTTTTATCTACAGATTGCTACAACGGGCACTCAGTGTAGGTCCTATATCTAACCTGTAAATGAATATAAACTAATATTTGCATTTATTAAGTAATAAATATTTTGTTTAAGAATATTTTTTTATCATAAAAATATTTTTCTCTTTGAGAGTATTTAAATGTTTCACTGAGTCTTTAGACTTTTTAACAAAACGATTCTGAATAATTATCTTTACCTTCACGTATACTATGTAGGTAAGTAAGTCTCTTTGTTACTTTTGTGGGTATCGTTGATTAAAAAACCTCTTTGTTTGAAAAAAAAAATGTCATGCAATCCGCTTTTGTGATATATTTACGTCACTTTTCTTGTACTTTTTCGTTATATATGAACATTCGGAATATAAACATTTCGACTAAAGCCGCGTACATACAAATATACGGTTTCCTGGTTAGGTTTCCTAATTAGGAAATAAAATTCAAATAAAATGTTCACAATAGCGCACACATTCTTATTTTTCCGTTCGGAAAAAAACTTATATCCGTTTTCCGTGCGTTCCGGTCGTTCCGAAAATTCCCTTAGGACGTTGACCCAAACGCAGCGCTCGCGTACATTTTGATTCAGCCGTCGCATACAAACGGAAAATTTCATTCAGAATAGAGGTGGCAAAAGTGTATTTTGATTTTTAAACATTATCTGGATCTGTTAGGAATTAGGGTTGTTTTGCCAGATCGCGTCCACTTAGTGGAGTTTGCAGTTTTGAACTAAAATATAAAAATGTTCTAAATCTAGTTTTGAATTGACTAATATTGTAACCCAGCCGTAGTATAGTCTATTTTAGGATGAAGCTAAGTTTTAGCCAAAATGTCTAGTGATTATTTAAAAAAAATTAAAATGATCTAAATAAGACGATTTTGCCAATTTGCGTCCACAAAATCCAGATCGCGTCCACCCATGGACTAGTTTGCGTTCACCAACTTATAAAGGGGCTAAGGGGAGATTTTATTAAGAAAATTTATAGAAATGTTGGGTTTTAAGTCTTTCTTTATAAAATACATATGTTCACGCCTAGTCCCTTACTGGGTTGGCAGA
Organism: Calephelis virginiensis; assembly: GCA_002245475.1. Taxonomy (NCBI): domain Eukaryota; kingdom Metazoa; phylum Arthropoda; class Insecta; order Lepidoptera; family Riodinidae; genus Calephelis; species Calephelis virginiensis. The sequence continues at coordinate 43,421 of NJDC01010201.1, forward strand.
GAATATCGAGTACCAATTGTCGCTAGCTTCCTTCACGTACATTACTTTTTTAATACAAAGAAGCTGGTTGTGGAGACTATGACCATTCTTCCATTTCTAATACCATTCTTACAACATGAACCAAATAACGGAACATGCCCTTACTCATTATTGTAATAAAATACTTATTTTTAATCTTACTCTTTCTCTGATCTTATGTTAAGATTGTCGTCAATCAAACTGTCCCTGCAAAAAGCACTACCGACATAAACAGATTCATTTATTTGTTCCCGCGGTAGGTACTACGTCTACTAAAACTCTTGAATACGTTCTGACTACATCTCTTTCATGTGCTATTTTGGATTCATTTGCATTCAAATGTAGATACGCCTTTTTCTTTCCAATCTTCATTCATTAGTTCATTGCTGTTTGCAGCTCAGATGATTTGGAGCCCAAAATTGCATTATTGATTGTTTATAGCAGGCAGGTTACCACTAGGTCATATGATTTTTCTCTTTTTCGCATCCACAATATCTTAATTTTAGAATACAGACATTTTAAAATATTTAAAAGATTTTGTAAGATTTGCAGGTAGTCAAATTTTTCTTAGAGATTTCACATCGAGCACGTCCATTTTACAAAAATTTTTAGTTTCCTTTAATTTTTTTCCTAACCATTTTTACCTATCGTGTGCCCTCTTTCGTTCTTGATATGCTCTTTATCTTTATTAATTTCTAATGAAAACATTATCATCCGGGATAGAACATGTGCCCGGTT
>NJDC01010201.1:44731-55917 GCA_002245475.1 Calephelis virginiensis
CGTCCTTTTTACAAAAAAATTTAGTTTCCTTCAATTTTTTCCTAACCATTTTTACCTATCGTGTGCCCTCTTTCGTTCTTGATATGCTCTTTATCTTTATTAATTTCTAATGAAAACATTGTCATCTGGGATAGAACATGTTTGCAATAGGTTTGCCATCTATGGCATTGTGGAACTAAGTATCTTATAGCCTGTTTTTTTTTCTCAGAGATTAAATTGACATTAGCAATGTTGTCAGTTTTTTGCGATTCATAAATAGTGACGTGCCATTATCGAAAAGTGTTGACAAAATTTATTACCGATTTTTACAAGTTACACTGGAAAATCGGAACATGTGTATTTAGAACGAATAATGTATGTTAATAATTTTCATATTATGTATTTTCACAAAACAAAATTCGTAAAACTCTAACAAACTAAAAACAAACTAAACTAAACATTAATGTTATTTTTCTTCTGATTCTTCTATATATATATATATATAAATAACTTATTGTTGATGACGTTGATTTTGCAGATGACAAATTTTGTCTTTGGTTTTCAACACAAGGGCTACACAGTTCTTTTATCATTGTGGAGTTACTTGAAGAAGCCCTCCAAAAAGCTTCGTATTAATTTGATTTAAGTCTTAGTTTTTACTTAAGCAAACAACACTATTGGGTTTTTGAATTAATTTTTTTTTGCGATAAATAGAAAGATCATATGTAAATTTCAGAACAAAACTATTTTTTAAAAAAAATTTGCAATAATTCAAAAGTTATATCAAAATAAAAATAAGTTTTTGAATCCAGTACCGAAGACACGCCGACAGTTCCCGAACAAACCCGAGTGACGTCATAATGTTAGTTTAGTAGTTAGTTAGATGTTTAATGTAATGAATTCATTAATTTGTATATAATAATTTTGATTAAATTGAAAATTTAAATAATTTGATAAAAATATAGGTTATGTATTGGACTAGATTAAAATGAATGAATTTCATATTATAATGATTTTTCTGTCGTTATAATGATATTCAAATAATTATTATGGTTTATGGTTTTTTTTCTAGTTAAAAGATGATATGGAAAATTATAGTTATTATACAACAATGAGAGGTAAAGCAAAGATTAAAATTGATGTGATAGCACACAAGTTTGATTGTCAACTTACGGCCAACGTTAATAATGTATCTCAATCTAATGGATTTCAAGCAATCTAGATAGCTGCGTATCCGCCGTCCTATCCTATACCTCATTCCCATATTTATCCTGTGCACAGATATATTATTGGCAAGCGATAACACAAAAATGGATCAAAATATCAATCTTGAACAGCGAGTTTTGGATTAGGATTGATTATTAATATTGGCCGTTAATCGTAAAAAAACAAGGTGGTACAACGATTGTAAGATAGCTAGCTACTTCAGACTTCTGTTGGTGTTGGATCTTCATTTCTGCGTGTAATGCTATACATGCTTACAACCACCTGTCCACACAATAGAAAAGGTGATTATTGCTTAGAACATCAAAAAAAATACAATTATATAGGAGTATTAATTACCTGTTAAAGTTAAGTCATGGCATTGAACATCTTGATTTTTTCTTGACTTTTCATTAATAATTAAAATAACTGAATAAACTTTGCTTCGAATTCGACGTTCTGGACAAACCCGTCCTTTCAGGATACATATATTATTTTTACGACAAAGTTGAACATAACCTATAGCTTTGTCGCCGTAACTCTCACACGATACTCTACAATTTATGAAATAAATATTTATATTGAACATATATGAAAAATAAATATTTAAATATTTCTATTGACATTATTTTTTAACAGACTTTCCTTGATGCCTTGGCACCTCAAACTTCAGCAGATTCGAACCGAACATCATTTGTCAAAAAATTGTTATCAAAAATATATCAACATCAGGAATATTGTCAGACTTTGCCTTTATAAATCCTTTGTCACACATAGGCAGACGGAATTAAGTAACAAATTTTTTAGCAATAAATTTTCGATATTATTGTCAAGTCACTTGTAATTGCCGTAAACGCTATACTATTCTTGAACAGCTTTAACATTATGACGTCACAATAATCGTGTCGCGTTCATAGTCACGTGATTTTTAATTGAATTTTATCAACTTATAATTGCGTATAATTAAATGAAATTTTTTTTCCAGTTTTTCGCATGACACATCGATATAATTAATAACGAAGTTTTAAAATACATAAAAAAACAATATTTTTTTAATTTTCAAAATCCCAATTGGCATTAGCAAAAGTCAGCGAACAAGCACGAAGCTCCCTTTATGGTAAGAGATAACCGCAGCGTTTAGACACCATTATTGATGTTGCACATAACAATAACTAATGTCATATAACAGCTGCCCTACCCTCCAGACTAGAACATGACATTGTCACTATGGCAGCAGGAATACGTAAAATGATGGATTCCTATCCGGACAAGTTGCTGCACAACACTCTGCTACCAGTGGTCTTGTTGGTGATATACGGTTCACCTTTGCTCGCCTCTTACGAGCTGCCAGGCAGGACGGCAGATAATTTATTCTGCACAGAGGACCCGGACCAACATGTAAAAATATTTGTATTAACTAAATTATATAGTACAGGGATACTAATACATAGAGTACAAGTATTTCTATGTATTAGTATCCCTGCTTAGCACTATTAATACAAGCATATTATTTGCTTACTTTAGGGTAACATCAATTTGTGTAATTTGTCCTGGCCCCAAAGCTATTTTTTCAATTTAAAAAATGACGCAATACAGTGTAATAACATTGTAACAGAACCAAAATCACCAAACTGATTATGATTGATAACTTGCACACAACAGGCAGAACTTACGCATTTGATGACATCAATAGATTAAAGGACGAAAGATTAACAAAATATATAGAAAATAATCTAATTATATTTAAATATAATCTCGCCTAATTACACCAAAATTTTTAGTATTTTCCCCGATTCCCATTTCATTCCACCAGCAGACCTAGACTACTTCGGAGTCTATCTTAACTAAAAAAAAGAATTTTTGAAATAACATTCTCTTTTTTGATGGCGCTTAAAAGTATCAACCAAATTTAGGTTTTTCATTCTACGAAAATCGACATTAATTTATGTTTTAAAAAAATCGGTATAACGGGACAGCACTACAAAAAAAAACGCCGGTATCATTATTTGTAAAATTGACTTTTGCACCTGTCAATTTAGTATCTGAGATTTAAAAACAGGCTATAGGCTAATCTTGCGCGTCCTAGTTGCACCTTTGTCAACTTCTTTGTCTTTATGTACTTAAAATTTATCATACAGCTGTTTGTGTATACGAGTAAGTGAAAGAACACAGAAACAGTTAATGCGCTTGTTGCCTTCCGGACCGGTGGTGGGTACTAGTCCCGATGGGATTATACAATGGACTCTACCGGCTACCACCTATCTATAACTGTCTGATTTAATTTTATAAAACAATTACTTAAGATTTAGTATTTAAATAAACAAGTGGACGCAAACTGGTATATAGTATAATCCGCCCATCCAGTTTGCGTCCAGGTAAATTTCGACATCTATTTCTATTACCATAATTATGTGGACGCAAATTGGCTATTTTAATAAGCATAATAATAATGGTAAAAACAAAATTAAACCCCATCCTTATAACACATTTCTTTATATTAAAATAAAGGATCAAGTTAGAAATAGTGAGATGAGTTCGCGTCCACCCTGGATGCAAAATGGCTAATTCGTATAATTGGTATACCAGTTTGCGTCCACCTCATTTTAACTTTAAAAAATACAATAATCAATCAAAATCATCATTATTTTTATTATTTTATTCATTTTACGTATGAAACGCGCGCCAGTTTACTATTTTTTTTTACTAAACTTATGGCTATTTACACAACTTTTTTGTATAGTTAAGATTCATTATTTTTTTTAAACAGGAAAAATTATGCGAACAGTTCTTTTGTCTGTGTATGTGTGTTTCTAATATATTGTATTATAGGCACAAACGACTTTTCATTTCCCTAGTTTGTTAGTACGCTTATTTTTAAGGGTTTTTTAAACGGTGTCCGCGAAATGGACGCGAATTGGGGGGTGGACGCGAACAGGCGAACATGCCCTATGCGTCACTGAAATTTGCAGTTATTCGATATACACACACATACATATCTTCACTAAGTTCCTTACGAGATAGGCGGGGAGTATGGAGTGCCAAATTTTGCGATCATTGCGGACCACATTAATTACCCTTTTCATACAAACATATCGGTTTCGGAGATTCTTGACATAACACCTGAGTAGTTTGACAGTTAGAATTTACTTGTTACGTATGACGTTTAGTAGTAGAGGGGGGTGATTATGTATCTCGGTTGCCAACTCAAACTGCAAAAGTGTACATCAAATGACGTCATTTGTATTGGCTATCTCTACTGTATTTCTGTTGGTCACTGGAGACAGCAAATATAAAACACGTCATTTGATAGCTATATGATGTACACTTTTCCATTTTGAGTGGGCAACTGAGTTACATAATCAGCCCCCAGATTTAGCATTTAAAATTCTAAATAACTGACATAATAATAAAAATTTAATTGTGAGATTTTCATTTCTTACACTTGAGAAACTGACAGCAGAATGACGTTTCACGAAGTGACGGATTCGTTTTGGCATTGACCCCTGAACATGTATAATTGGTGCGCTATACTAGGTTATTTACAATTTGTTAATGCTAATTACTAAGCTACAACACGCTGCACAAACTAAATTGTAAGCTTAAAAACTTAACCATATTGCTTTGTCTTTCGAAATTTTTATAATAGTCTCACTGCAATTAAAAAAATAAAAATGCGACAAGAATCAATCATTCTTCGATTTGAAACAATCTTTCACGATTTGCGTCTGTACATATGAAATTCCAAAACAAAAAATCGTACCCGCCCGCCAGTCTCATGGAATTCCAAATCTGAACTCCAGGTTAGGAAACTTAATTAGGAAACCGTGCGTCTGAGCTCGGCCTACAATTTATAACCCGTTACTCAGATTTTTTTTAAGTTCTAAAAGTCGATTAAGTTGGATATGATTTACGTTTTATACGCTTTCTTAGAACTTGCCTTGTTAGTAAGTGTATGTTAAATCTTATCACCAAATTAGGATTTACCAAAAATGTATCTTCACGCCCATATCCTCGATGAAGTAAGCTGAGGTACTGAGCATGGTAGGTGACAATCTTATCGCCAACTAAGCACATATCCAATCTCGGGCAACCTTATTTTTAATAGAAAGTTGAAAATACACATTTTTTTTGTATAAGCCATAGAGGCGATAAAATGATATACAGATGAGCGATTTTCGAGTATCAACTAAATTCTAAGAAATGCACGTCCCTTGTAGTTACTTAGAAGGGCAATGGCACAAAATATAGATCTATCTATGTTTTGTGGTATTTTGAATGGTCTGTTCGTCTGTTCATCCGTCCGTCCGTATATCACAGCTACTGCATTTCTGAGCTAGTAAGCTCTCACAATTGAAAATATATTAGCTACATTACATCAGTGATTCCCAAAGTTATTTGTGCTACGACCCACCTGAAAAAAGTTCCCAAAACTCGGAACCCACCTCTAGAACATTTCACTGTTACCAATTTGAATAAAGACTAAGTTTGAACACTGTTTGTAACATTTTATACCTAACACAATATTTTTATAGCTTAATAACTTATTTATTAAATTATGTCGTATCATGATTCCTAGTGAATTCTGGTTTTATATATTCTGGGTAATATTTTGTCATAACTTTCTGACGTTTCGTGCCTTGCGAATTCACTGAGGGTACTTAGAAGTCAGACTCAGTTTTGCTTTTGTCACTTAGAAGATCATCTGTATTTTATTACTATTTTCGCAATCAACTGTTGGCTCGGTTGGGTGGTGTGTTAGCCTTCAGGAGGGCCCACTCAATATTCTCTCGCTACCCACTGGTGTGGTCCCAAACCATTGTTTGGGAAACCCTGCATTACATCGACTTGCATATCAGAACACTTCAGTCGTAGTACAGCGAAGCACCTATTACGTCTATGGTTTCTATACATATATAGGCCACAGTAGTCTCTTTCTAGCAAGAAAGCCGTGTTCTAGATTGCTTTATTTTCCCATAAAAATAATTTAAGAGCCAAATCTTATAAACCGAGAAGCGTTGATGACTAGAGACTAATATTAAAGTGAGAGTGATTAAAAGGATATTCGTCTTTGGAAAAGTTTGACGTAAATAAGTATAGTATTTGTTGGTAGGTAGGTATGTAACAAAGTTATTTCATGGCCAGTTTCTCTAATATCTTACATCTGTTTATGTTAGTACTTGTAGTATAAGTAAAAGTTGTTTGTTTTCAAAATGTAACGGTACATTGTAAAAAATAATAACACTAAAATTAAAAATCTTCAATAACCCCATATAAGACCTGTCCGTAATGTAGCTAAGAACTATGTTTACATCAGCTTTAAGACAAAAAAATCAGCATCGAAATCTGTCCTTCCGATCAAAAGTTATGTTGACGACACACAGACATTACAAACTTATGACTCTTTTCCCGTCGAGGCTTAAAAAGTTGCGGATTTGTAGTTATAACTCGTAATGGTTCACCGTTTTTAGTTCTCGTCGTAACTAAATCCGTTTCGGGAGACTGGCATACTTTTTGGTTAGGTTTGCATTGTGTTACTACTGCATTTTAAATGCAATGTTGCTTAGGGCTTGCAATATGTTGTTACAATTGCATTTAGATTGCAATGTTGCGTAGGGTTTGCAGTGTATTTTTGCTGTAATTGGCTACAGAACAGGGCATACTTAGCTTTAGGGCAAACCGTCTCTGGATAAATAGCGTATTTTCAGATTGGAAGGGTACTTTCATATCTTTAACCAAATCTCTTAGCATCTGTAGGGCTATTTTTTAATCTCGATTAATGCACTACTATTAAAATTGGAATCGGTTATGTAATTTTAGGTAGGTCCTCTTAAACACAACTTTGAGTTCAATTGAAAATAAATGTCAATAAGCTACTAGAACAATGTTAAAAAAGTGTTAAAAGTTTATCTTCACGCTTACATCTGCGAAGGGCTAGGCAGGTAGAGGTAGGCACAACCAGGGCACCTACAATGTGATAGGTTGCAAGCCTATCGCTAAAAAGGGCACATATCCAATCTCTGGCAATGTTATTTTTATTAGAAAACTAGCTGCTACCTGCGGCTTCGCCCGCGTAATCTATTTATTTAATATTTTACTCTCCAACGCTACCCGTTGAAATTTTAAGATGAAAAACGGTCTACGTCCTTTTTCAAACTTTAATTGATTTTTATTTAAATATCATCTACAAAGTATTACACGATGATGTTCTGGAAATAATAAATTTAGAAAGTAGTGCACTGAGCACAACCGTTCCATAAGGAGTCAACCACGCGCATACCACGCGTCTGTGTCGCGCAGTCTTCAAACTATAGTGTTAACGTAGTGATTATATTCTATTTCATAGTGTTATTATAAAACTGCGATATCTCCTAAGATATTCATTTAAATTGAGTGATGTGAAATGCAATTTTGTTTTAAATTAAATACTTGTGATGAATGACGTATTTTTTGGATAAGGATTAACATTGTGTTTATAAAATAACCTTTGCAAATGATGCATTATTTTGAAACAAATTTGGTTAGCATAAAAAAAAGTTATAGTGAGCTAACCTTAAAAGATAGAAATGTGATGTCGCGGACATTTTTTAGGGCTTTTAAAGGGGAACAATTCTTTCATACCATGATTTTTACGAAACTTTCACCGTTAACGCAGCGCACGTTCTTAATAGGAAAAAAAACCCCGATTTTAAAACATTTGTCATTGGTGCTCCGCTCCTATTGATCTTAGCGTGATGATGTATAGCCTATAGCCTTCTTCACTAAATGGACTTTCTAACACTGAAAGTTCTAGCAAACAAACAAATAAACTCTTCAGCTTTTTAATATTAGTATAGATAGTATAGATTTTGGTTCCGAGCTCTTATAAAAAAATATAGACGAACTGCTTTCATACCATTATAATCATAAAAGGCGAGTTTCTGTTCATTTTATTAAGAGAAAAATCTGGAAAATTAATTTGTCTATACTAAACACATTTAGTGGTGACGTTTCCATGTTGCGGTAACGTTTTGCACGTTTCCATGTTTATATTATTTATTAAATTAATAGGTATGATAAGCATATTTTTGATTAAATTCTCGATATAAAAAGTAGCCTATGTTCTTTCGTTCCTCATTAAGTGCTAAATACTAAGTTTCACGATTTTCCATAAGGACATTCATCACCTCTTTTTACCCATTCTCCCCCATTTTTTGCGATAAAAAGTAGCCTATGTTCTTTCGTTTATCATAAAGTGTCTAAATATAAAGTGTCTAAATACAAAGTTTCACTGTTACAGCTTTAAAAATGACGAATTTCCATATGAACGTTCATCCCCCCTTTTTACCCATTATCCCCTACTTTTTTTAAATAAAAAGTAGCCTTTGTTGTTCCTCAGGGTCTATTCTATATCTGTACCAAATTTTATCAAAATCGGTTCACTGGTTTAGGCGTGAAAGCGTAACAGACAGACAGAGTTACTTTTGCATTTATAATATTAGTAGGGATTTTTAACCAATTTTGCTACTTGTGTATCATAATTTCTTTGTGTGTTTATCCTTAATGATAAACTGCTGTACGTGGTTCATTGTTATGGACTTATGGTAAAAATTACTGTTAAATATTTTTCCTACGCAATTTGTGCCACCCCCGTTAACCCTCATAGCGGTTGATTTTCCAAAAACGCTTAGATATGTATCTCATAATTTGTATTGCAGAGCACTATTTCAGTGTCACGCAAAATATTTCAATAGAATTAAATTTCCCATATAAACTTAGCCACCCTCTTCAACCCCCAATGGGGGTGAATTTCGAGAAACCCTGAAAACGTGTTTCATCATTTGTATTAAAAAGCATTAATTCAAAGTTTCGTGCAAACATGTGCAATAAAAATATTTTTCTCATACAAACTTTGCCACCCCTTTTAACCCTTTTAGGGGTTGAATTTTCAAAAAAAATATGCCTTTGTCCTTCTCATGAATGCAAACTATCTACATGCCAAATTTCAGCAAAATCGGTTGGGTGGTTTAGACGTGAAAAGGTAACAGACAGACAGACAGAGTTACTTTCGCATTTATAATATTAGTGTGGATTGAACATATACATTTTCAAATTTTTTGTTGCCTGACACGGCTGACTGTGTTCAAGAGTACCTAAAATAACGTATCCGAGTCCATTTTCCAATTTACATGAAATCGAGATTCAAGAGTGGGTAACACCCAACTGGTCAGTCGATCGAACATTTCGTACTATTTGTAGCTTTCTAATGAGAGCGATATTAATGACCTCATCTGGATATTGCAAAAAGCTGTATTACATAACATATAGCGTAAATTGCCAAAGTATAAAGACAATGAAAAGTATTTCTAGAGAAACTCAACGGTTTCAACGTAAATAGCTATAAGGTTTTCGTTGGACGTCCTCTGTAACTGAGACTGATCGATCGGTCAAGATAAATGTATAAAAGGAAACAACATTACGTCTGGAGAACCGTCGGGCTTCGTTGGAGCAGTTACTCGTTGTCAAGTTCAGGCTTAAAATTATGATTTGTATTTTAGTCCGTCCTTTGCCGTTCAGTTTACGGTACAGAAGTGCCTTAACTTTGAAAATTAATTGCGATTATTAATTTTATTTTATATTCTAAAAGTAATTACCAAAGATATTCGTATTGATGGGTGTTCGTCGATTAACAACTTTTAAATACTTCAAATGAGTTTTTTCGTGATTATTATTTTTAATTCTGTGTACATTTTGAGTGATGTTAGTCCATTTAGGAGGCATTTTGTTCAATTTCGTTCAATTAAATACAAAAATATACAAGTGACATGTACTTATGAAGAATTTAACCGTTGCCTCCAAATCTCACAAAATGAGCTCGAGTGTGGAGAGGCCACTAAACGTGACAATCTATAACGATTTGTGCCTGTATTATAAGAAACTAAAGAAGTGAGTTGACAAATAAATAACAAGAAAAAGAATTTACCAATACAACAGACGTGACAGCATGACCTAAAAGTCTTAGTCTGTCCCAGAAAGTTTTATTTGACAGAAAAAAATTACATTTTTTTAATAACTCACATTTCTTTACAATAAGATTTAACAAATTTAAAAATATTTCTAAAACAATTCCGCTTTATTGGAAGGCAAGACAGCAAGACGGATTTTCTGATGGTAAGTTATTCACGCAGCCTAAATACACCAAAAATAATGGTGCGCTGCCAACCTGAGGCCGGGATGATACCCCTCCAGCAAAAGTAAGTTTACTGGGTACCTTATTCTCCGAACCGGAACACGTCAACGACAAGCTCTGAATTTATGGCCAGTTTGGCGCAACTTTCATATAAAAAAAATAAGTTTGCTATGTTTTTTATTCGCCCAAATCATATGTCACTAGTTGCCTTATATCTGAATTCCTTTAGACTTACTTTCAAATTATACGGGTTATATTTTTTCAAGTAAACTTCATACGGGTTTGCTATGTATCAACTTCAATTCGGGTTTGCTATGTATCTATGGAAGTCCCGCCTCTTATTACGTAGTATTTATATACTCTTTGGTTATGGCGGCGGGAATAGTTAAGGCGGTAGTACCAATCTGGTCGAGTCACTGTGTCGAGTACACCTATTTAGATGTCAAAGTGCTAGTGTCGTTAAGCCTCGCCTTTTTCGAGCTGCCTGGCAAAAGGGTAGATGGCCTATTCTGCAAGGGAGCCCGGAGCAACACGGGGAAAAATACAGTCAATTCATCAACGTCTACTATACTTCTAAGTTCTAAAAAAACTGTACTTACATCCAAACTCACGATAAAGATCTTCAGGAATAAAATATTGTAATATCCTAGGATGTGTTTGATATACTAACTAGACGACCTGGCGAACTTCGTATCACTTGACATTATTAACAATTTGTATATGAGTAAAATTAGAGTTTTGGCGCCATCGAGAGAAAAGATGGTCGAAGTTTTTTCATAATTATTGAATTTCGTGTTGAAATTGAGTGAAATTAGTCAATTTTGGTGGCATTTTGTAC
>NJDC01010201.1:58478-74983 GCA_002245475.1 Calephelis virginiensis
CCTTTAAGAAGTCAAGTCCGACGCCGAACCGCTAGTCCAAAGAGTCCAAAGAGGCGACAAACTGTCAAATGACAAACGAAAGCAATAGATAGAGACAATACATTTTAGTACTCAGATAGTCTCATTAATTCTCAGATTAGTCTGCACACATTTCTTAACACGTTCATTAATAAGGTCACAATTTGACACATACGAAATATTATAAATAAATAAATATAAATCCCTGGACAAGTCACACAAATTGAATCTAACCACAAAGTAAGCAAATTATAGACTTGTGTTATGGGTGTTACTCAACGATTGCAATACATAGAAATACTTATATATACCAGAAAAAATTTAATAAACACCCAGACCCGGAAATGCAGACATCTAAATGTTCTTCAAAAATGCCTGCTCCCGTTGGGAATCGAACCCGGGCCTCGCGGTTGGTCGATGTAGTTAGGCGTGTACGTTAGCCACTCGACTCAACGAGTCGGTCAAACATGGCTATATCGTTCATTTATTTTGTTTTGGTTTCATTTAAAAAAAGATAGCATACTCGTACATCTAAAACAAATTTAGTTTGTGAACAGCAGAATCACCACCAAAATCGCTCGGTAAGTTTCAGATGTACCTACTTGTCAATATTTACATGCAAGTCCCTTACGGGGTAGGCAGAGAGTATCTTGTCCCAAATGTCACGATCCTTGCAGAACTGCCGTGCTCCTCCACATTCCTGACTCTTTTCACATGTACGCCCTAACAACGTTTTTCGCAAGGTACTAAATAGTTAAGAATTAAGAATTTACTTAAGCTTTCATACCCGTTGCACTTTCTTTAATAAAACCGTTGTTTGAAGGAAACCAGTTCACTATTATGAAAAACAAAAAGCGCTTTTATGAAATATTGCATTAGAAATTTTATTATAATATATATCTATCAAAATTTGTGTTGTAATAAAATTGAGATTGGATAAATCCTAATTACTCGGTAAGAAAATACTATTGTACTGAAATAGGCTTTGGGTATTAAACCAACTAAAAACTCAAAGTTATACCTTATAAGAAATAATAATGTGTACATATACACTACATATTATTTTTACAAACACGAGTTTATTGACACGTTACGAAAAAAACAATGCACTGACTTTAGGGACGTGAATTACGACCGGAAATCTACAGTTACTTTAGCCGTATGTAGAGTTAAGTCCACATTCCGGGAGTTGAACATGTTTTCTTTTGACGTGTATCCAAATTACAGATCAAAATTATTTTAAAACTCAAAATAATGTCATTCGCATAGTCTACCTGAATTAAATGAACAAGTCATTTAAAATTTTAAGAGCACTGATGCTACAGAAAAACATGCAAAACTTACAAATTTGGCTAACACCCTCTTTTAAGGTTACGTAGCTAAGGCCGATAAACGAAACCCTTTGAATTCGTCATATCTTTCTATCAGTCCGTATGTCACAGCCTTTTTCCCGAAACTATAAGAGCCATGCCGTTAAAATTTATAAAAGATATATTGCGTGAAATGCATTAAGATTTTGACACAAAAAAAAATTTTTGGGGTTTGGTTTGAACTGAAAATTGGTTTGAACCAAATCTAGTTAGTAGTTTTTTTAATAGGTACTCTAACATTCAAACCTTACTGTCAAGAGATGGCGCTGTGTTTTATATTTTAGAATCGCACAACCGTTTAGCGTAAGCCTTTTAGGTTCATGTATTTGTAATTTTAAACCTGTGTTAATTGCAGAAGTAGGTACTTATCTTCCGTGTTTGCTTACATATTACTAAAAGTATAATTCGCGAACTAAGTGATGTAAACCGTTTTATAAGAAATGGAAATTAAAAGATTGCAATAAATTCTTGCAAACAGCAATTAATTTAAATTTTCATGGATTTTATAATAATATGGTAAGAATAATGATACTTGCTGCTATGGAAGTATGGAACCGTCCATGGGCATGTCCGACTCGCACTTGGCCGCTTTTTTATTTCCTATATGTCGGAGGTAAAACTGTGTCATAGCCGATACCGCTTATTCTAGCTAATGACAATATTAAAGATGCATGGCTAGAATTAAGTGACCACGTTTAGAGCATCGTATAAGGTTAAGAGGATGATGTGGTTTTGTCCAGAGTAAGTTACAAGTTTCTAAAGAAGCTTTCCATTTATTCGTAACTTAATAAAATCTGAAATTTTTTAATATTAAAATTAATTCATAATTCTTAAAAAAAATCGTTACTTAGGTAGAACAATACGAATAGGAATGATTTTTTTTCACAATATCTTTATGTTTGCGAATCGCAAGAAAGCTATTGACCAGTTTTGATCAGTTACGGGTCCAACCTAAAATCTTAAAAACCTATACAGAGACAGAAAAATAAAGGAAAAAACATTATTTAATAAAATAAGACAGATACTGCCTTATTAATAAACTCGGAGTAAAGTACTCCAAGGTTTAACCTGGTATTATAGTCTTTATTACAATGTAATACAGACTATAATATCAACTTAATCTTACACCTACCCTACACCACATTTATTAATAAGACGGTATGCGTCTTATTATTAATAATACAGACTAACGTAGGAGTAAAATTTAAGTTGATATTATAGTCTGTATCACATTATAATACCAGGTTGAACTTTGGTGTACTTTACCCCTTGTTTATTAATAAGACTGTAGCTGTTATAATAATAAACGCGGCGTTAATTACTCCAAGGCTTAACCACAGATTGTAGTCCTTATTACAATGTGATACAGACAATAATATCAACTTAATTTTACACCGACCTTAGTCCATGTCTTTTAATAAGACGGTAGGTGTTATGTGTGGTTTATCCAACCAAAAGATGTAGTTAAAATCAGCACAGATTGCTTTTTATCTGATAAATCAACAAGATCCGTGTCCGCGGTCATTAAAAATTTACACCCGCCAAAGCTTTAAGCAAATACTAAACACTAGTCAAACTCATAAATGTTCGAGAACACTCTCAGAGCGGCTGGATAAAACTACCTTCATAAATTCCTTCCTTCACAATTAAATGCTTATCTTGAGATATTAAAGTTTCTAGCCCTTTGTTGTTTGCTATGTGAGAGTAATTTCCTACGGGAGCATCCTTTTTCAACTCAGCTTAGATGTGGTAACATTTCCTCTTTTATTAAAATCTCTTTTTTCTCAATATTACAATTTTTAATTAAGGATCGCCTCTGTGGTCTAGCGGTTCAGTTGTTGGACTCGACTGCATGAGGTCCCGGGTTCGAATCCCGGGTCGGGCAACAAAAAGAAAATTGGGTTTTTCCAATTTTCTAGTAAAAAAAAATGTCGCTCGGGATAGGATATGTGCCTGGTTGGCGATAGGCTTGCCACCTATCACATTGTGGGACTTAGTGTCTTCGGCTAGTCGTGGATGCCCTGGTTGTGACTCTACCTCTTCGGGGATATGGGCGTGAAGATACTTTTAATTAAGGAACCAGACTTTACGGTTGATCTTGACTTTGGTCTTCAACCGAAACTAAGTTTGCCGGTTTGGCTAGTCTCTATTAAATGACGTTCGTCTACTAAGAAAGGTTTGTGTTGATAAATCTAAGAATTTACCAATAAATTTTTACCGGTCTTAATAGACTATCTGTCTGCCTTCATGCCAGGCAACATGTAAGAGGCGAAATGTTAAATGGATCATTACCAACAAGCTCACTGGTGGCAGAGTGTCGCGCTGCAACATGTCCAGGTTCCACCACCGCCTTACCTATTCCTGTCGCCATAATGACAGTGCTTTGTTTCGGTTTGAAGGGTGCTGTAGCCGGTGAACTTGCACAATTAGCCTAACACCTGGGCTAGAAGACAGCGACGTACCTATAGCATCTATGGTGTCTACAGGCCTCGGTTATGGTTATCTCTTACCAACCGTATACTTGTTCGTCATCTTATCACTTTATTTTTTTTTAAGATCCTAAAATTGAAAATTTTCTTTAACCCCCGACAAACCTACATGTAATGTAGCTACGAGTAAGTACCTTCTGATCGCGTCAGCTGGCAACCCATCGAAAATCGGTCCGTTTAAAAGTTATAATGCCACAGACATACACACAAACATACACGTAAAATTTTATATTATCTCTCTTTCGTCGGAGGTTAGAAAAAACTATAAGGATACGTTTTTATATACTGCTGAACTAAAAAGTAAAAAATATTTTTCTATCAGTTGAAATAAAAAATTGAGTAAAAAAAACACGTTTTATCGAAAAAAAAAACGTAGGCTGCTGGGTTCCAATAGTTATAAGCACTTAATTAACAAATATTTGAAACAGATAACTTATAAAATATCTTAGCAATCGGTTTCTCTATTTTTTGCAATTAATTGTTTGTTATATTTGATATTTGCCATCGTCGGCGCTTGGTAAAACTTCCAAATATTTATATTTTTGAAGAAAGAAACACTTGTACTGTTTTACTTATCACTTATAATTTATTACTTTGTAATTAGTAGCCTACCGGTTTCGCTTATACAGCATCATCAGGGTTAAAACTTAAACTACCTTAACTTAAACTTTAACTTATAATTGTTTGTTAGTAATCACTCGTTTTTTTATTTGCTTTTTTTAATTTAGCTAAACATAGAGTAAGAATAGCGTGTTCTTTAGGTTTTAAACAACTTTTTTTATGATATTTTCGGTGATTGATCGAGGCGCTAACATACTCGCAACGCTAAATCGTGGTTGGCGAGTCTCGCGTTTGATTCCCAACGGGGGTTGCATTTAAACATTTAGATTGTAGTGTATTTCTGGGCATGTCTGTTAGGTATTCAAGTATTTCTATACGTAGCTTTCGTTAACTAACACCCATAACATAGTTAGGCCCAATTTGTATAAAATTATTTCCATGGATTTTTATTAATTTTGTTTTTAATTTATTTAAATTCTATTGTGGTGAACAAGACATATTAGCTTCGTTTGTAATTGAATACTTTAAAATTAAGAACCGAGTTGTAAGCTAAGATTTTTCAGCGTTAGGAAGCTACTGAATTGACGCCAATGAACTCATATTTTATGATACCCATTGGAAAATGAACTGTGGGCACTTACCGATTTTGGTAAACCATTGTTTATTTAACATCTTAATGTAGTGGGTTTCGTTCTAATGCAAGAAGAATGGTTAAAATCGTTTTATAATTTCAGTTTATTTATAACAAGATAAATGCTACCTTAATATATACCTACTCATGTACTTAAGGCCCCATACTTAGTCAGCCAGAAGAGCCAATCAGCGCACTCCCCCGTTCCATGATTACTATGAAATATTGCGCTCTAAAGTAAATGTCTTAAGCGCCAAATCACTATTTTTGACATTATAAAAGTAATTTGAAAAAAAATATGAAAACTGAAACAGTTATCTGTTAGATACTTATCTGTGTTTATGTTAAATCTGGTGTCGATATTTTCATAATTGAAGTAGACAGTTGGGTTTTGCTTTCAAAAAAGGGTTAACTTTTTGATTTTTTTCTATCGAGCAAAGTGAAATGAATCGTGTTTTGGAAACACTAGTCTTATAAAGCATATTAATGTTAATCTTGTGTATTTTTGTCGCCAAGATCCATAATTGCTTTGTATGAAAAAAACAGTATATTGCTGACGTATTTAGCATACATGGTCCCTTAAATATTGAAATAGTAAATATTAACATCTAAAATCTGCTGCTCTTAGGATTCTCTCGTCAATCAACCAATCTTGGAGAAATTTCCAATAATTTTATGCTTAGGCCTTTGACGGGGGAGTTTAGCTAATGCTGACAGGAACGGTATTCATCAGTCGACTTTCGAAATGAGCGATCAAACGATATTTTGAACTTTACTTTTAGTGCCATGAAATTACGTTATTTGTCTGTGTACCTATTTTCGAAGTTTCGTACAAAAAAAGTGTCTTCTTAGACATATGGCTTTTATTACATAGGAAAAAGCGTTTATTAATTTTACCAAAATCGCAGTGTTTTAATGTAATCAGGTCTTGTAAATTATTCTGGAACCACTTTCGACAATTTTATTTAAAAAATAAAATACAAAGTATGCTACTCTTATTACTGATTTAAATATATAAGCGATTAAACACGTCTTCCTAAGTTTTATATGTTTTTAATACCTATAATATCACCTATATCTGCAGTTTTCCCTTTTATATCATAACAAATATCTAATTGTTTGTAATAATATTGAATTTAATTGTTTGCTGTATGTAACTTAAACTAAAAGAAACTTTTCTCAATTACAGCAATATGTTGTGAATGCTAAACTCCTTTCTCTCAAAACTGTGCAAATAAAGCTATTAAACGTTTACATATTATTAGACACATTAAAAATCCTGTAGAACTTATTAAATGTTACATGTGCCCCGCGATTTTGTCGAAGCTAAAGTTACTAAGATGTTCTGGGAGAACTTAATGAACGGTTGTGGTAAAAATGCTTTTCTCTTATTGTAGTTATTACATGCCTACATCTAGACAACTTTACGAATTGTCGAATTTTAAATTGAGATAAGATTGGTGATGTTGTGATTTAAATTTATGTTAATAATTTGACATTTTCCAAGTTGAAAATCAATATTCAATTACTGCGCAGCGGCACTGAGGCGTAAGCAAATAGTAATCATTGTTAAGAACACTTAATTTGCTTGCTGATAATTAGTTCCAAGGAAATTCTCTTCAGCTTCTCTCCAGTACGGTAGTATATTGTGGAAGCTGAATCCGCTTTCGCTGAATCGCGGCAATCATAGATACTTAAACATTAAATCGTTTTCCGTTAGCAGCTTCTACAGAATTTAACGATCCTTCTAATGTACGAGTATATAGTGTTGCTTTTATCCGCGTAATGACATATTTGTTGCAAATATTTTATGTCACTTCAATAATAAGCGACAGAGCTGTCAGTTAAGTCTGGAATTCTATTCCCAAAATTGATGATTCTTTCCGGATAATTTGGTATTTGAGTCCGAAATTCGCTTGCAACATTTGTGGTTAATGTAACCAACATTTTTCCTTTAATCATAGAAAAGTTGGTCAAGCGAGATTTTATCGTCAATGTAGATCTAGAAACCAGTATAAGCGTAAAAAGCGTGCGTATACATGTCTTAAGTAGTGTGTGAGCCTGGAGGTATCGAAAGATAAAGAATATCATATTAAAGTATTTGTTGAACGTCGCTTACTGTTTGATTCAGATCTCTATGACACCCAAGAAACAATGTTTCGACTTTTTTCTTTCCTCCACTACCACCACCACGTTTTTAGTCAATCTAGGCTTCGGACCCGCCAACAATTGTGTATGTGTCCTAAAACTTATTTTAATTTTACTGCTCTAGAAAAGTGATATACTTTTTCATCGGTTTTTTGGCCAATTGTTATTTTTACTTTCATTCTGTCATGCAATTTTTCAGTTTTAAATGTTAAAACGTGGTACCCTAAGTCGCAGTTTACAAATTTTATTAAGTAGCTTGGGAGAAAGCGACCACAATGGGGTTCCATGTTATTATAGTTGGTAACGTCTGTTGACCAGCTGCTAAATTGCAAAAAGCGGCAATGTCATAAAATTTACTAGGTAGGTATTACAAAATTGAATACGACGATGACGAAAGTAAAAAAATAAACGCGATATAAAAATGATGTAATCATTATAATTTAGCAGGAACATGCTTAAGTCGGTACATGAATTCTTCACAATTCACATATTAACTGCATTTAAAAATTTCCTATGAGATTCACAAAAGCTCTTGATTTACCAAGACTATGAAAGGCGTGGCGATTATATTATTGCAAACTATAAACTACTTGCACACAAAGTTGCAAATAAACGAAGTTCAATCAGGCAAATTGACTTCATGATGTAAATAAGTTTCTAGTTTCTAGTTTCTAAGTTTCTCTTCCCTTCAAACCCAAATACAAAAAGAGTTAGCAGTTAGCACTGACATTGTGGAGGCTGAAACGGGCGAAGTAGTGAAACCAAGGCAGTCGTTTCTGGACTTCGACTTGTAGGATGTTAATTTTACGTTGATAAATAAGAGGGGGTTATAATAGGAGGGGAGCAAGCGATGCTAGATGTGTAGTAGTAACTCCAGCGTCATGGGGACCCATTGGACTTTGTCGATTATACTGTGGAGAGAAAAAAGGTCATGTGAGGTTTTTCGTTTTAGTGGTGCGTTGCGAATCTAGAAGCTAAAAGGCGAGCTCATCAAATATTAATAGTGTAATGTATCTTCACGCCCACATACCCGAAAGAGTAGGCAGAGGCACAACCACGACTAGTCGAAGACACTAAGTGCGTAATATGTCTCCGATGGCAGATATATGTCAATCGGACAGTTTGCCGTAATAATCAATGAACCTAGATAGACTTGGTTTTGAAAGTTTCTAACCCTCCTACTCCCGTACGCCTACAAAAACGTCTGTCAAATCAACAAAAGAATTTTAACATACTCTTATTTTCTTGCAATAAACCAGCCGTACTTTAATCTGACATACTCGAGTATATTTTTAAGCCAAGAAAAAATTGGACAGACAACCCTACATTCGCGCCTCTATATTGAAATTTGATACGTAATGGAGGTTTTTAACAATGGTACAGGGTATCTCCCATATCTTAATCTGACACGCTTGAGTTACTGCAAAAATCCCCTCTTGGGCTCCCCTACTACTAAATAAAGAAAGTGACATTATTAAAATAATTATTACAAAATAATATTCACGCTAGTCAGACTTAGAACGTAATGAAGCAATCGCTATTGAATCATTGCTACTGCTTTCGCTTCTTCCAGATTGTCACCGCGTACCTGCTGCTTTAACCAGGCCGTTAAGTCTGCCTAAACTCTAAAGTCTATATTCTAAAATGCGTTGGGTGTATGGATAGATATGATTCAACGGTAGAATAGAAACTCGTGGTACCAAATAAAATCACAGAATTGCAAACTGGCCATATAAATCAATAATAATAGGAAATCTGCTGAGCTGGTAATTTTTAACTTGCCCCGGTAGGCAACCAACGGCTTACATATTCTTGCCGCCATGGTGATTCTGTCATGTTCTAGTCCGGAAGGTTACCTAGCTACTGTTACACAGTAGGTAGACTTGCATAACTGGCCTAACATCTCGGCCGCAGGACAGCGACGCACCTGTAAAATCTATAATGTCTGTAAGCCACGGTTGTCTCTTACCATCAGGAGATAAGTGTGCTTGTTCTTGTACTTTTTAGCTATTTGCTACCTATGTATCTGTCTTTATTTTTTCCAATGAAACAAAAAAAAAGAGATGGAATGTTTTAGAGACGTAGATTAATCTGGACATGTTAATTTGTGACGTTTTTAATTAGAATGTAGAAATGTCACGCACAAAGTAAACAGACAGCTCTAAACTTGTTTTGCCTATTTCTATTAATTTCGTTGAAAGAAAGTAAAGAAACAATAATAAGCGATAATTTTAAATCGGTTTAGTAAGTGCGCAGCAGAATTACCACCAATGTTTAGAAATCCAGTAAAGTAGGATATGTGCACGCAGAAGCCGTAACTCCTATTTTTATAGCAATCCACACGTGCTAGTTTCCTTTACAACCAAAATAAACTACAACATTTAATGAATATTTCGACGATAGTATTGGGACAGCTGTCTTTATTTTTAAAGGAAAGGAAGCTGTTTTTCTTAATATTGCACTGAAACGTAACATGGAATGTGCAATGAATAAGCTGAACGCAATCGTTAGAAATTTGTATTTTTACAGCTACGTGGTTACAGAAGTAATTCCAAAAACTAATTAAAATCAGTAACTGGGACGCTTCTTAACAAAAATAATTTTGATTATTTTTTGCAGAATTACATAAAATACTTGCGGTTCGGTTATGGGTAAAATTAGTGCGCCAATATATCCGATGAAAAAAAATTATACACGAGCAAGGCCGTTAGGCGTTTGTAGGTTAGTGTAATATAAACCTTATAAAGTAAAATATCTTGATATAAATATTCAATGAAATAATAATTTTATGATAATAGTAAACTTCAAACTTACTTCACTTAACAAACGAGGCGTAGTTCTTTGTATGCAAAGTTACGTACCTTCGTCAAGAAATTACTATTTTAATTATACCGACTACTGTCACGACTCGTGATGTATTGGGGTTTGACACACGAATGAAGCCTTAGTTAAAGATAGCAACGGCGGTGAGCGGGGGTGAATCTTTGTTAAGTTAGTCACTCCAAACGTGGTGTGTCTACTGCAAGTATCTCAGTACAAGAGCAACGCGTCAGACGATTATGCGCTAACGCATAAAGTTACGTAGGATTTGTTGTGTTTATATTGTGCAATTTTATTGTTTATTGTAATTTTAGTGTAATAAATTGAGTGACGGAACATTTGATTAATGTTAAGTTTTAAAACCCAATAAAGATGCGTTTGTGATTTATCAGAAATGTTATGTTAAGCAAGAAGTATCGTGTGGGGTTATTACAGACGCTTGAACTGAGATCTATTTCCGGGCGAGGGCGGCGCCCATATTCGTAAAAGTGTTTCTCATTTTGTAGTAAAACATGCGTGAGATTGGCCGCGGGGGCTCACTTGTAGCGGCCACCATAGCAGTGTTGCACAGTCGATCTGTAGGTGATGATAAATTTCGAACGAATAAAACGAAATCAGATAACGATAGAATTCTACAAAAAATAAATGAAGAGAACTTTCAAGCTTCTACTTTAAGGCGCGAGTCTTTAGCCAGTGAACGACCTTTGTCTACAGCATCGGAAGCTTCAGAACACGAGTCGGCGTCTATAGTGTCAAGCGAGGAACCACCCTTACAAGAGAGTACGTACTCGTAATTCCCGCTCTGTGAACGAATCACTGACGTAGTAAAATACTGGAACAAAGCCAAATTCTAAAATAGAGGTACGTCGGTGACTCGTACTTAGAGCTTGTCGCACAGTGTCGTTTATGAGGGGCCTCATGTCTGACCGCGAATTTCTCACGGAACCCTTTGACGAAGAAGAGGAACACGCGGCTGTGGGTTACGTACACCCAGCCGTACGTTCTTACATGTATTCGCCAATGGGTGAGTGAAAGATCAGTTATGAGGCTCTTTCATTTTCAAAACTTGCTTACAAGTTCTGTTTCGTGACAGGCGGTGATTCGGATAGCCCAGATGAGACAACAGTGAAATGTACTACTTGGACAGAACGAAGTAAAGTTCCATCTCAAGCGGATTCTTCTGATCCAGACAGTTCAAGCAGTCAAGATGATTCTGAAGAACATGAATATGAGACTGGCGGTGGAGATGCCGATTATCGTACTTTGACTCCAAGCAGACGTATTGATACTTCCACTCGGTGTAATGACGATTTCAAATGGATGCCAACTGGAGAAATAGTGGATGATATAAGTGAACCTCCACTAATGGGTTCGCGAGACGAAGAATACTCGAACGCTAGTTTGGAGAGGAGGCGTCTTGCATCTGGATCACGCAATGAGCGCGATCGAAAAAGTAGATCATCTGTTTCGTCGAAACCACCACAACATCCTGCAAGTGTGCGTGCATCGCCTAGGCCGCGACGTTCCAAAAACGAGAAAACACCGCCAGATCTGCAACGGCGATGGAATTCGTATGAACACTTTAGATGGCCTGAAGGAGGATGGTGGCCACCGATGTGTTGGTGCCACGGGCCACCAGTCCCACCGCCATGTTTTATGCATGATCATAGTTGGCCTTCTCATCCTTCTCTTCCGCCAACACCACCGCGTCCATACAAGGTATTAAATATCCTAAATATTGGCTATTGTGATATTATTCTGTATAGAAAGAATATTCTGGTTGCTGTATTTTTTTTCTGTCTCTATAACAGTCAAACTTTAAAAAGCGCTGCCTTATTTGACCGTTCCTTTTAAAAAAGGAAATAACTTTTTGTTACTCGTTGTTATTCTGTACAGAAATGCGATTGACAAGTTGTTACATTTAGCTTTCTAATATACTATCAGGTATTTCAATATAATTCACATAGCTGTAAATTCTTACAGCTGTGTGAATTATATTGAAATAATCTCTTAACATCTAGAATCCTTAACTATTTCTTGTTGCTACTTATTCAAAACACATGACAGTAAGCACCGCACTGAACTTTAATGGCAGACTGTTACATTATCAATAACACAGCCTCGTGTACTGACTTCCTGATGTCACTTGATAATGTCTCAGTTTATTTAAATGTTTTTGTGTTCATCACTACAAAGTTTAATGTTTGCAATTACTCATTTGGCCACGAAATTATTAAATGTAGGCTAAATATGGTAGCTTAAAATTACACGGATTTTAAATAATAAGATAAATAATTATTTTATTGTTAAAGTATTAAACTTTTAAAAATTCAAATTACTTTATTTATGACTGATAAAAGTTTTTTTCCAATCATTCTTTAAAAGTCTCACGTGATTATTAATAATCAAAAATATAATATGTAAGTAGCACAATGTACGATTGTATGTTAATATTAAGGATAAGTGTGTGAATATTTTATAGGAATTGGTAAACAGTAAGATTAGTAACACCATACATTTCGTCGGTCTGTTCGCTTATTTCCTCCAATTTATTAAATAATTTGACTGCTTTTCTGTTTTCTTTGAAAAAAATATCCTGAAGAGTATTACGATCAAATCATTTAAAAAGGATTCTCGCTGGCTTTTGTCAACATTTTGCTCTAAATATATAGTAGATAAATGTGTATGTATGCATATAGATGATAGATATTTTACATCGACTTACTTTTGTGTATAAAAAAACCGACATGAGGGCTCAGTTATTAATTTTCTATTTTCACACCGAACCTTAACTGGCTTTTTTTTATTTATCCCTATTTGTTTCTTTAACATTTTTTATCTGGGAGAAGCCGTGGGTAAAAGCTAGTGAATTTTAAATTACCAAGTGCTGTGTTACGTCACGAAATCCTTTTAAGAACTCAGCCATTAATGTTTTAGTCTGAGAACGAGGAAAAAGGTTTGGTTGCATATGCTACAGACAAAGCTAAATACGTCGATTTATAAAGTGTCTGTAAGGCTAAGTCCACACAATA
This sequence comes from Calephelis virginiensis, assembly GCA_002245475.1. Lineage (NCBI taxonomy): Eukaryota > Metazoa > Arthropoda > Insecta > Lepidoptera > Riodinidae > Calephelis > Calephelis virginiensis. The sequence goes on from NJDC01010201.1 coordinate 71,548, forward strand.
TATGCAATAGTATTTATTTTCACAAGTTTTTTTTTATATTGTAATAATATAATGAACATGACTTGCTACTAAATCTTTTCTGTAAGCCTGCGAGTGGCACAGGATATTGTGTACTTAATATGACGACAGGCCTTCCACTTGATATGAAACTTCATTATTGGTGGTTAACCGTCAAATGACTAATTTAATATAGTATTTAATTTATATTAAAGTAGTCATTTTACGGTTAACCACCTTTTGTTTAATAAGTTGGTATCACTAGATTTTGAACTTTTTTTGTAAAGAATTAGAAAGCAAATAAGCAGACAGATTTCTTTTGTTAGAATAGACATGCAGCCTGTAGACACAAAATATGTATATGGTATTGTAGCCTTCGTAACCGCAAATGATATAGACGTAAAGCATTGAGTAGTTTCAAAAATTGATACTATTGCAAAACTCGTAAGGCAGAATAGGTACTACCAAATAAATCAAAAGTAAACTCTACTTCAAACTATCAAAAGAAATCTACGTCTTTGATCCCTTACGATTAGGAAATTAGCCAACAAAATTTGACGTTTATTTGATTGATTACAGAATGATGCAGAGGATCGTGTCAGAAGACTTGAAGCCGACAAAGAAAGCTTACAACTACAAGTGCAGGTGCTGTCCGAACAGATTGCTGCACAAACTGAGAAGATGACGGACCTGGAGCGATCTTTACACGACACTAAACAGAGGCTTGATGATACAGAGCAAAGGCTTCAAAAGGTACTTACTATTTTATTTCGGTTTACCTTGTTAATTGGACGTAGTTAAGCAGTAAGGACCCAACCCACACGAACACCATAATTGAGTGAAACATACTAAAGAGGTCGTAAAGCTTATAATACTTTCGTTCAGTAAAATTTCCTACAGATAAACAAAGCTATGACATTTGTATGATCATTACATACCCACCCGCATATATGGCCAGTACATATTATTATAAATATTCAAACTTCAAAGTCAGTTAATTTAAAACTAGTTAGATGTGGAATGGGTCCTTTCTGCTTAACTACGTCCAATTTTACGAGCGATTTTATAAGTTGGACGTGTCTATTGTATTCGTCTGTGGCATCATAACATTTGGACCAATTTTGACGGTTTTTTTTAATTTGTAAGGTGACGTGGTTGAAATGGTTCTTATTTACATTACATGTATGTAATTTTCGTTTTATTTTGGTATTTTAACTAAAAGAAAACCTAAAATTTAAAAAAATAATGAACCCCTAACAAACGGTCCATCGCTTCAAAAGTTGTGATGGATGGCACAGACAGAAACATACACTCACACAAATCTAACTTACAACACCTCTCTTTTTGATGTGCTTACCTGATGCTGTAACTTTCAAACTATGATCCATCAGCCATCTCCCAGTTCATTCATCAGCTTTTTTCATCAAATCTTCGTCATCAGAAAATATGAACTGATCTAGATAAGGCGAATCAAATGAGTCCAAAGTCGATGGTTTTACCAGTAGGCATTCCTGGTTTACGTCTCCTATTTTCCAGCTTCATTATCAGACCAGCTCGGTTGTACCCGCATTCGTTAGTGTTTAAAAGTGAAATAAATACCCATAATGCGTCAAAGCCTATAAATGAGCAGCAATTGAGCTGATGACCTTGAACCCCTGTACATTTCTCCATAAACTACAGCTAAAAACCATTTGGATCACGCCTGCTTTCGAACAGAAAAACCGCATCAAAATCCGCCCCTTAAGCTGAATGACTACGATGCCAAAGACAGATACATCCAGACACGTCAAACTTTATAACATCCCTCGTTTTCTGTCAGGAGTTAAAAAAGATCTTTCAAGATAGTAACAATCAATCAATAAGATCATCATCATGTCATAACAAACATACAAAAAAAAATCATAGTCGAATTGATAACCTCCTCTTTGTAGAGTTGGTTGAAAAAAGAGATGTTCTTGAAAATTACTAATTCCGCAATAGCTTCGGACGTTCATAATTCTAATTTAAACTGCAATCCTCTTCTAGTAAATAGCCTTTAGCTGTTAATAAATTCTCCAAGAACCTAGAAGCTCCTTAGTATTCTAGCCTCATTTACTTACATTTAATTAAATAAACATGATGGGTGGGGACTGGGGAGAGTGAGGCTCGAGTGATTCTTACGAATCAGACAGTTATTGACAAGTACACATGATAATTCAAGCAGGCGACCTACGTGGTACATGTATATTAACTACCGGCTTCAATGCCTTCACCTCGGTCTTGAAGCAGCCTTATTTCAGTACACCTGTCCATGTCTAAACCACGGTTTTATTGTGAATCCAGTGAAGTAGTATTTTCGCGTCCAAGACCAGCAGCCACGGTTTCTTGCACAATAGTTTTAAAAAAGGATCTACACGCCCATATCCCCGAAGGGGTAGACAGAGGCACAACTAGAGCATCCACGACTAACCGAAGACACTAAGTCCCACAATGTGATAGGTGCCCTAGCGTATCGCCTACTGAGCACATATCCAATCCTGAGTAACGTTTTTTTTTACTAGAAAATTGGAAAACCCAATTTTCTTTTTTGTTGCCCGACACTGGATTCGAACCCAGGACCTCAGGCAGTCAAGTCCAACAACTGAACCGCTAGACCACAGAGGCGATAACAAATAATAATAATAATAGGGTTTTTATTAATAATTAATATAATGATAACAAAACAAACAAACCAAGACAGTAAAAAAAGCAAGGTAAGTGGTCCATGGTAAGAGACAACGGTGGTCTATAGACATCAGTAGGGTAACTCTTGAGCCTCGATTCATGCTATATTAAATATGGAATCGAGTATGTCATTTTAGTTATTCTTGAATTCTACTGGCAAAATATTAATCTTTAGTTAATATTAAACAAAAAAATGTTTTATCGGATTCGTTGAAGTTATTTGTAAATGAATGTTAATATTCCGCTAGTACTGTGTTCAAAAGTACTTACCCAAAATGACATATACGAGTCTAATTTCCGATTCGCATGCTATCGAGATTCAAGAGCTACCCTACAGATCTGTCACAGTCGCTAACCTTTAGTATCATCGAGCAGACGAATTCTTAATAATAAGAAACAGACTTTATATACGTTAGGTATACGAAGTGTGAGTCCCGATGTGGGTACGACTTAAAATTTGGATTATAAATTATTTGTTCCATTTGTTATATGAATTCGAGTATCAGGCTTGTAATCAGCGATACCTTTATAGTATGAGCATCAACTTACGATGAAACCGCTAACGAAACCGCAGGGGAAGCTCGTGTAGCTAAAGACCACGTTTATCTATATACATATCTTTATGTATGTAGATCAGCCTTTCCCAAAGTGGGCGATAACGCCCCCTTGTGGGCGCTGGAAGCCTAGAGGGGGGCGGTATAAATCTTGAAAAAAATGTTTTTTTTTAAACTAGGCG
>NJDC01010201.1:81633-102212 GCA_002245475.1 Calephelis virginiensis
TGATTTTCAAGCTATCACTTTCGTTTGCATACAGCTAGTGATGTACTAACATGCAAATATATTTTATCGATATTTTTATTGATTCATCCCGAATAGGATACCGGTCTTGTACAGGTATATGTAGGTATTTATGTACTTTATCGATAAATTTAAGCATTGACAGAAACAATAAAAAACTTCTTCCTCTGTGTACTTTTGAGTTGGCCTTTGGATAGTTACTCTTTTTCATGTGAGAAGTCAGCGAACAAGCACACGGCTCTATTAATGGTAACAGATAATCGTGGCCTATAGACACCATTGATTTTGCAGGTGCGTTGCTGTTCTATGGTCGGAATGTAAGGTCTATTGAAATGAAAATGAAAATTATTTATTTGCGGAATATGTGTGTTAAAAAGTTGTTATAAAGATATTTGAGAATACAACATATTCTACCACATTGTGTGGTGTGCAAATATACTGGCTTCCCTACCTTCCGAATCGGAATGTGACACTGTCATTGTAGCGGCAGGAATGGGTAAGACGGTGGATAACTACCCAGAGAATTTGCTGCACACCAATGTGTTACCAGTGATCTTGTTGAAAATTACCTGTTTTACCTGTGCTCGCCTCTTACGAGGTGCCTGGCAGAAAGGCAGGTGATCTATTTTAGTCAGCGGACCCGAACCAACACGATGGAAAACTGAACTTCTGCGGTAGAGGGCGCTGTTAATTTTTTTTAAGTGCATTAGGTGGTTATCTGGGTGGTATAAATTCAAGACTGGTTCCGATAGGCTATGTTGGGATCAGTATGTCATAAAACTTTCAAAGGTCTGGGACAATTTTAAAACTCAACAATTTTAAGTTCAGGTGGGAATTACTCGAATGAATAAAAACAACTCAATTTGATAAGCATGTATTTTATATTAGGTATCCACAAGATCATAAAATAAAAAAGTCTAAGAAACCAGACGAGACAATTGGTTTCCGACTTCCAAATTCTAAATACAGTGAATTAAATCTCAAAATTTTGCAGAAGATTATTATAAATACTCTACGCCAGTGCTGTTTCATGACAATGCTAGATCACATACTGCACAACAGACGGCTTCTCAATTAGAAGTGCATCAATTGGAATGTAAAAAAACATGCATCTGAACCTAACTTCAATAGATATTTTTTTTTGAAAAATTCAATTTCGATGGGGCTTTCCAAACCACATCCAAAGATTTTGTTGATTCCCGTTCGAATGGTTTTTAGTAGAGGGATCAATGAATTACCTATGAGATGGCAAATGTGCATAGGAAACAATGGTTACTTTGATTAAATAAATATATTTCATTATAAACAATCGACTTATGTTCCTCCCTTACAAAACGCCAATTACAGGTGTAAGAGGTCCTTACACCTGTAATTATTATTAATATATTAAATTTATTAATATATTCAAGTACGGATATTACCCTCATTCGCAAAAATGTGTGACGTTGAGTTGCATATCTGCGATGTGACGTACTATAACAAAATGCGATATACAATGTCGTACTTCATAAAATAAAAGGCATATCGATAAAATATATTGTTCGTACTAAATTTGTCTCATCCCTAATCTTACACATCTGTTTTTGAATATGAGGTTTTGTCATTGCAAGGGCCAATAAGAAAGCAGTTCCCCACTTACCCGCACCTCAGCTATTTGCCAGAATTGTTTCAAAGCAAAATTATAAAGAATAGGCGTCTATTGGGATGGGGTATTTGGGATATGAAGGTGAAGGTTTTTAGTTTAGCGGCTCGTTATATAATTTAAGAAAACTGAATAAAAATATAAATTTAACGTAACTGTCAATTGATTGACACATGAATTCCATATTAATTAACACGTGACAACGTCTTTCGGGTAGTTAAACTACAATATGAAACCGCAAGAACCGGCTTCAACTATTTCATTGGGTATACACTTAAACGTCGCGGTTTGATAATATTTTTGTCAAAAGATAGCAAATGGGTCCGAAATGATCCCACATACATTTTATCAATATCCTACTAGTAGCTTTTAAGTCACAATAATGCATATATTTTTCGCTTATATTGACAACATCATCAATGATGAGTAATATATAACAATATTATTACCTAATATCATATAACAATAATATATAGTAGGTTAGCCTGCTTCTCTTATGTTTTGTGCGACAAAATATCCATGTAATATTTTTTTCAAGTGATATTCCTCTGTTTGATAATATGTGTGCTGTAACATGGCTAGCAGCTTTATTCGAAGCGGAACTGGAATGTTAGCAAACGTTTTTAACCTATTTTTACCTTTTTGTTTATGTTATATTAATGTAGTTCTCTGGCAGTTAATCGGCAGCAGGAATGAAATGGTAAAACAAATGGTTCTATTTCAGTACTCCGTTTGTGTTGTTTATACCGACGGTGCGCCAGACGGTAGTATTCAGATAAGATATGCACAACAATATTTCATTACCAAAGTTTAGACTCAATTGGACCTGTTTCTATTTCAACTTTCAGTAAAGTTGAAACGAGTTTGAGTTTTAAATGAGATTTTCCAGATGTTAATTGACGAGTGGTATGTTTTATATATCTTGGTGTTTAAACCCTCGTTCACACTTGCAAGGTAACGCAGAAGGTGTACTCTACCACCCAATATAATGATATTTAAACTCTAACAAAGTAACCTCAAACTTATATACATGAGAAGCATCATCAGGATGGGACATTACCATTAACATTGGTGTCCATACGTCATAATTTGTTGGCTTTAGTGTAGCATCCTCCGTGTTGGTACGAGTTCTCGGTGTAGTATATACCATCTGCTCCCCTGCCTGGCAGCTGGTAAGATCACTGGTGGTAGAGTTATGTGCAGAAACTTGCGCGGGTTGAATTCCTACCGTTTCACCCGTTCATGTTGCCATAATGACAGTGTCATGTTTCGGCCTGGAGGGTGAAGTAATCGTTAGGCACGGCACAAAAGGCTGCCACAGAACAGCAACGCACCTGTACCATCTATGGTGCTTGTAGGCCACGGTCGGCGCTTTCAATCAGGAGAGTCGTGTGCTGGTTCGTTTTCTGCCATTAAAAGCATAAAAAGACTAGTTACATCACGCGTTAAAATTAATTAAATTTCTGTTTGTTAGGAAATGTTACAACGATCTTCGTTAGAGACGCAGAAGTTGGAGCTGCTGTCGAAACTGAGCGAGGTTCGACTGCGAGTCGTCGAGCGGGGGGTACTGGAGCGGTCGCCGCCGCCGGAGCCCGCTCCCGTCGTCCGCCCGGCACCACCCAGGGTAAGGACTGTTTTTACTCGTACATGCTCATGTCGCAATGTATGTACTCGTATATTCTCGCAAATATTTCATACAGAAAAATTATCACAGAAGGCATGATTTGAACAAGTGATCTTTTGTCTAAATAATACGGCTGAAATCCATACGTCGATTTATGTAGACATGAGGTTCAGTTCCGAGTTGGGTAACTCAAAATTGTATATTTTTTCAATTTTCTATTAAAACTAACGTTGCCCAGGATTGGATTAGTGCCCGGTTGCCGAAAGGTTTGCCACCTATTACATTGTGGGACTTCATATTTTTGACTAGTCGTGGGTGCTCTTGTGTGATCTCTGTCTAACTCTACGGGAATATGGACGTGAAGATTCTTTTTTTATTGGTTCCTATTATTATTATAGATTATAGTAATCGATAATTACTTTGATAGCACGCATGTATCGTATCTATAACTATTTATTTTTGTGTGTACTATATTTTTTGTGTTATGTATATGTATAGATGGAACAAAAGCAGACTGATGACAATTGGACTTGTTGGCAATATATTAGTTTTTATAATAGGCAACCTGTAATTGTTATTATGGAAAACATGTAATTCATCAAATTTGCTTGTGTATACGAAATAAATTTTACGGAAACATTAGGAATTAAAAAAAAAACATTTGCAATCGTATAGAAAATTGTGCCGTTTTCTGTTTCGGAATTCCGAAACGCCATTTCGAACGCAGCAAATCCATACAACTTAAATGGACCTGTCACACACGATCAAAATTTTTCTGCCTAGCTGTCGAATGGCACCATTATAATATTTTTTTATTTCAATGATATTAGAAGGCAAACAAGCAGACGGATTTCCTGATGGTAAGAAATGCCCGCCGCCTAGAGACACCAAAGGTGGTACCAACGCACCATGCGTTGCCAACCTGAGGTTGGGATGTTAGGCCTCGTGCAAAAGTAAGTTTACCGGCTACCTTACCCTCCGAACCGGAACACGTCATGACGTTATGGCGGCAGGAATAGGTAAGGTGGTGGCACCCAACCGGGTAAATCGCTGCGAAACTCTACCACCTAGTCAAATGTCACGGTGTTAGTGACGGTAATCCGATGCTCGCCTTTTACGAGCTACCTGGCACGGGAAGGCAGATGGTCTATTCTGCAATGGAGCCCGGACCAACACGGGGAATAATATTATATACATACAGGTTTTTCAAGAACCTCCTTACTTACTAATTTCATTCAATAGAAACTAGGTTTCGGGACTGAAACAAATGCAAAAAGCCGTACTTCATCGTAAATGCTCGAAAGATTTTAAATAGAATTTCAGACTTCTTTGACCAATTAAAGCTGAATTTCGCTAGTTCCAATTCACCCGTTTAAATAGAATTGTGATGGAGTTTGTACAATAGGGATTTTGTAACCATGATTATGTATAAATGTATATACTTTATTTTTATATATTTTTTTTATAAATACCAGGATCAATTTAACCGAGAATTGAACTCGCGCCTCGCTTTTAGTCGATGGATTTAGTTTACGTTAAACCCTCGGCCAACGAGGTGGTCGAACTCCCTGTGTTGGACCAGGCTCCTATGCAAAATAGACCATCTAGTTTCCTGCCAGGCAGCTCGAAAAAGGCGAGTATAGGCTTACTGTCACTAACACCGTTACATCTGACTACGTGGTAGAGTTTCCACCGCCTTATCTATTCCTACCTCCATAACGTCAGTGCTTGCAGTTGAGGTGTTTCAGGTTAAAAGGATAAGGTAGCTAACGCACCATCACCACCTTTAGTGCCGCTAGGCGGCGAGAATTTCTTACCAACAGAAAATCCGTTTGCTTGTTTGCCTTCCAATACCATAAAATAAATTAAACGGTATCACACGTTCAGAAGGATTGTATAATTACGGTGTAGCGAGTTCCTATTCAGGTGGTGTTTGAGTGTTTGACCACTTCCAAGGACACTAGATAATGGTGGTTCTTCTGCTGTGCAACTGGACTTTTTTAAGTGTATGCTATCTTTTTCTAAAGAACCGAAAAGAAAACAGATGAAAAATTATAGACATTTCAGAGTAGTCCTGACATGTCTACTCGTGACGTTTTTATTCTTTTTTTTTCTAGGAATATATTAATCCTTTGCATGCCGTAACGCGGATCCGCGCAATCCATTTATACTGCAGAATTAAAGTCGTGGCATACCAGACGTTAAGTCTGTAAAAATATCACGAACAAACTAATTTTACAGCACTAAACGTATTTTGTCTCTTTTTGCTACTATCGTTGAAAGAAGTTAACGATATCTTATAATTAGTTTAGTGAATGCGCGACAAGGTTACCATCAATACCTATTGAATATGTTAAGCTGGTTGAGTGAAAAGTCAGTACAGGGGGACAAACATAAGCACTTAAACAACATTATTTCAGTAATACGAGTACTAATTGTAATCGAAGAAATACAACGGGAAGTATGCTGTAAAGTTGCTTTTATTTATGTTGACATTTAGTAACATAGAAAATGGAAATAATACTGCTTTAAGGCGTTTATGGTACGCATTGTCGCCACTGTAAAATATCTACCCTTCTTGGCCAGGCGACGAATACCCATCGACGTATCGTTATCACCGCCTAAAAGTCTCCGTAAATTAGTGCTCGGTACTATGGTATTCTCGGTACTATATTATGGTATAACTTTTTTTGGGTAGGCGGTAAACTTTAGTATCTATAAATGTATGTTACCTATTGTAACTAAATTTGCCAATTTTTGTTGCTTGCAGCGTAGATCACCTTTGGATCTGAACTTAAATGACAAAAATATGAAAAAAATCAATCACATGCCAATATCCAATGTACAGCAAAGAATTAAGGTTAAGGGTTTGTAAACGTCATTAGAATTTGGATTTATAATCAATACTTATAATATATAAAAGAAAGTGGTGTTAGTTACACTATTTGTAACTCAAGAACGGCTGAACCGATTAAGCTGAAAATTTGTAAGGAGGTAGCTTAGAACCGGAAAAAGGGCATAGAATACTTTTTATCCTGTTCAATTATGAGGAAACTCATACAAACTGAACAGGCGGATCGAAGTTCGCAGGAACAGCTAGTGATTAAATAAAACGTAACCCTTATACATATAATGAAATACGTCATACTCAAACAACACTACAGATATACTGCCTTTCAACAAATGAACAATGTTTCAGTCATATCACACGTCTTGCGTGACATTACTGAAGCAAAGCGTTGTATGATTTTTTTTACAAAAATTTGACTTTTTGAGGATATTAATATATTTTAAATTGTAAAATATGTCATGAACATACAACGCTGTAGTTTGTATACCTAATTGTGAGTGTTCTTAATAAAGTACATATTAATTAATTAATTCGTTAATTCAATTCTGTATCATGATATTGTTAATGTTTAATTAATTATTTTAAGTGTCGGTAATGATATTTTAAATGTTTAATACATTATTTGTTTTTTTTAATTGTCGAATGTCGATCATGTATCTGTAAATGTGATAGTTATATTCTCATACATTTTCGAAAGCCGTATTAACATGCACAAAATATGTATCCAGGTCAAACTCATTAACCCTACCTGTTACGTTGAGGGAGAAACGCTAAACGTAATTAAATTGTAGTAAAACGTAACGTCTTTTCATGGATAGGTAAATAGACAAGTAAAATGTAAAATTTAGGCAAATGAGTTTGAAGATTCCATTTCTGTCAGTTCTATAGAGCGCTGAAGTATGTATTTGCTGTCGCTATCATAAAAATATTATGTATATGTTTTTTTAATTGATAGATAAAGTCTTGTTCGCTTAATTTTGGGTAAGGTTTGGGATAATAGAAAAATGTGTTTTAATTACTATGGCAAGTTCGCCTGTTCGCATCAACCGTCCATTCTGCTGGCGTCGTTTAAAAATGTCTAAAAATAGGTATACTAACAAAATAAGGAAGTTAAAAGTCGTTTCTGTCATACAATATGATAGAAACACACATACACATACAAAATAACCGTTCGCGTAACTTTTCCTGATTAGAAAAAAAATAACGCTATGCAAAAAAATGTGAAAATATCTATAATTTTAGTAGAAAAAGTGGTGAACATGCGCACATTTCATGTTCATTTTTTATGTTTTAATTGTATTTAATGATGTGTGTTTGTTCCTAAACTAAAAATGAATAGAAGAACAAAATTAATTATGTTTTTGATTGTAAACATTTAAAATCAAGTTGATTTAACAGTCAAAATCAGGATCATTAAACAAGGACAGTGATGTATTTAAGTAAACTTTTTTACATACATACATATCTTCACACCAAGTCCCTTACGGGGTAGGCAGAGAGTATCGAGTGCCAGACCTCACGATCCTGACAAACCTGTCTTGCTTCCTTCACATTCATAACCCTTTTCATACAAACACGCCGGTTTCGGAGACTCTTGACACTACCCTCGGATAATATCCGATTGATCTGATCGTGAAATGTCAGCCTTGGTCTCCCCGGGTACCTACATCCATCCACATTCGCATTGTATATCTGCTTTGTTAATCTTTCATCTGTCATTCTTTCCACATGACCGAACCAGCGGAGCATGCCCTATCGCATTTTAACACCAACACTTTCTTTCAATCCCACTCTTTCTCGGATCTCACTGTTACGAATGCGGTCAGCGAGTGTTACACCACAGATTTTCCGTAGTGCTCTCATTTTATTTAATTTTTAAACTTTTTTATTTGTTTTTTATACAAGAGGAGGTAAACGAGCAAGTGGGTCACCTAATGGAAAGTGATCACCTCCGTCCACGGACATCCGCAACACCAGGAGTATCACAGATGCGTTGCCGACCTTTAAGGAATAACTATTTATTTTTAAATAAAAAAAATGTAATAAAACATGGAATTTAAATTTATTTCAAACTTATTACTCTGCATTTTAAAATGGTCAATTTGCGTCCACTTCATTAAGATAGTGGAAAAAATACAGATGTTGAAATTTACCTGGACGCAAACTATACCTATCCCTACCAGGGATTGATGTGAATACAGAGAAAAAACGTTATAGGCAAAAGATAGCGCATATTCAACTCATGACTTTAGAGGGTAGGTATTTCTGCTAATAAAGTGTAAGGATAAATTATTACTCGTTTTAAAGTATCAGTTCGTTTTCTGGCACATTTTAACCGTGCATATAAAAGTTTCGACTTTTGTTTCTGAAATAGCGTAGCTAGCCTACGCTCGTTTCGAGATAAAAAAGGTCAAAAGGAAGTCCTTAGGGGCGTATAGGGATTGTCATAAATTAAAAAGTTTCTTGTTGGTCCATTAAAATAAAATGACCACCCCTTTAGCCATGTGAGTATCTTGGCACGTTAGCCGTCGAGTCGTGTCCACTACGGATATGCATAGGATATGTCAGCATGAACGCGCTTATCTCTATGATAGATTTGTTTCAGCAATATTTGTAAGGAAAAATGCGTTTATGTTACTTTAACTTTACTGACTTTGATTGTTTAATTGCTTATATTTCAAGTTTCAAGTTAAAACCTTCCAAAATGTTTTAAACTCGTCAAAGCTAAACCAGTCGACTTTAGGATACGGTAGAAAACAAACGAGAATTGCATATTTATAAAACGTACATTTTATGGTTGATTATTTGTTGTTTCCAGACCCCGCCTGCGAACTACGGGCGTCAGATCGAGCGCAACACGCACATGTACTCGTCGCTCCCGCGGTCGTCGGTGCTCAGCTCCGAGAGCCGGGTGGCGTTCGGTAAACAGAACATGGTGGTGGCGCGCGGTCGCGGACAGTCCGTACCAAATCTAGGTCTCTGAGGGACGAACGATACGAATTAAATTGTCCTGAATTAACACAATATGTCGCCTAGCTTGCTCCCTTTTTAACAAGTAGCTGTATTTGCAAGTTTTATAATTTTATCGTCTCTCACAGTACGAGATCTGATGGCTTAATTATTATGATTTATTTATCCATTTGATTCCGATGCAATTTTACGCTGCCGCGTATTTAAAATGGCGTCTAGATCGATAGACAAATGGTATTTGTTAGTTTATAAAATTTTTATATAAATGTAGATTAATTCAAATGTAAAATATTTACGCGGTCGGATATTAGTGTGTTTTAGTTAATATGTAAAAAAAATATTAGATACTCTGACTGATGATACCTATGGTCCTAACAAAGTATTTGTCTGCGGTCATTGTCTATTTTGAAAGCTGTAAATATTTGATCAGGTTTGAATTTGATTGAAATTTTATATTTTTTTTTAATTTTAAAAATTTAAAAATATGCGGTCATTGTAAATATTAATTCGCTCTTTAACTAACAAATAAGTAATTTTATTTTGTTAAAATACATAGTGCATGAATTTTTTTTATTGAACTCGACATTAATAAATCTCAAGTAGATTGTGAAGTAGTCCCTATCTTGTAATTTCCCAGAATAATGTTATTATTTTTGCCAATATGCTGCCTATTGCTTAATGTGCATTTATAGTTATGATTAAAACTACTTATCAACTATTTTCATTTAATATCTGTCACTGCGTTCGTAAATCTCTTGACAATTGTTTGAATTGTCACATTTTTGTTTGAACTTCCAGCAACATTCCGTCAATTAAAGCACCGTTTTATTCAGGCTAACGTTGATTCCAAAAATTATAATTCATATTTTAGAATAATATTAATATGAGCTAATAAATAAGTTTTTAAAGAAATATTACGGGTGCCCGTGCGGTTAAGACAAGTAGTATACAAATAATGTTTGTTAGTAGCTATCGCGATGGTGATCATTTACCATCAAGGGACTAGTTTGATAAAAAGACAAATTTCCTGATGTTGAAAAATAGAAATTATTTATACATGAAAAATTATAATGGCGTATTGTTAACCTAAGATTGAGGTTTTAAGATTGTTTTCTTAAATTTACTTGTTTCGATCCTATATTTTGGAAACAGTGATGTTATGGTTACAGGAAAAGGCAAGGCGGCAGTTCCGATCCAGGCGAGTGGTTGCAGTGATGTGTCAATTTAGAACTGTGTGTCAATTAGAACACTGTTATTTAATGTTTCAAAGCGTATTTAAATTAAATTTCACAGTGTACAACTAGCCTTAACGTTAATGTTTATATTCTAAATGGAACAGCGGTGTCACCTAACACAAGTGCGCTTGCACTTAAAAGGAGACTCCGATCGCATTGTGTTAATGTGTGGTTATTATAAAACGTTAACAGACCAATCGTACAAAATGTGATTTTATATTATGTACATATATGTATATCAAATAAACGTATACCTAATGTAGTAGTATGTAATCATTATCTGAAAACATTTACGGATATTTCAAGGATTTTTCATTTTATTGCAGTAATGGTTTTAAAAAAAGTAAAGGAAAAGGAAAGGAACGTCACGCGAAAGCTGTGCTAATATTATATTTAGTGTCCAACGTCATGCCGCATAATGAGTGAACGGTCGGTCCCTTAGCGGAGAAGGAGGAGGGAGTGCCGCGGGGCAGCCCGTCCCCGTCGCTGCGGGAGGTGCGGGAGGCGCGGGAGGCGCGGGAGGCGCGGGCCCGCCCGGGTGGCGCCAGCGTGCGGCTCGAGGGCGGCGCCGACCCGCGCGCCTCGCTGCGGACATTGTCGCGCCCGCGCCACCTCGACCTGCCCTGGTGAGATACATCACACTGTCCTCACTCCCGCGCACTATTCAGCAATTGTTCTCTCTCATTGTTCCGTCGTCTTCTGAAGCGAACGCATGGTCGCAACAGTTTTACTGTATTTTTTTTTAAATTAATTTTGTATAGGCTTCGAGAAATAAATAGAAAGTTATTTGTTTAAAAAATCCGTTACGTGACATACTTAATATAGGTATTATTGATTAAAAAATAATTTGGAAAGATAAATTGTAAAAACACATTTTCTTTTGGTCGCCCGATCCGGAGATCGATCCCAAGACCTCATAAACCTCATGACATGGGTGACCACTACACTCAGAGGCGAGTGTAGTTGTCACCTACCTGCTCGCACTTTTTGCATATAAATCTACATTCTATAGAAACCGCGCGCCCGAAAGCGCTGCGGGCGTAGGTAAAAACCGCTCCGTTAGTTCTTAGGCTGTAATGGCCGCGTAACTCCGCGCGGGAAATCCTACTCCCTGTCCAGGTGGAGACATAAAATTTTGTACTTACCGCGAGCGGTAATAATAAAGAAAACCTCTGATCTGATCAAGTATTTAACAAATACCTATCTGTGACATGCGAAGTTTTTTGTTTAACCGCTCTTGGTATAACCCATGTTCAAAGCAATGTAAAAAAATATTAGACGCTTAATTTTTCTGGTGCCGAAACTGCTAAGAATGCAACTTAAGACCACAGCTGTCCTTCCGGTGAAAATGAATTATGTAAATAAAAATTAAATATTCACAAAATTGTATTATTTTTTCGTAATCCATTTTATCTGTTTCAAAACTTTCATCGTTATCCGCATTAAAACTAGAATCTGCCAGTTCAGGTTAATTTTCAGACAAGTTTTTTTTTGGTTCTGTACGGAACCATCTAATAATTTACAGGCTAAATCATCATTTTCTGGCGTACTAGTATCACTTTACTGTAGTAACTTAGGTCCCTTTAATGAGTCTGTGTATTTCTTATTAACTTTTTTCCTATACGCTTTAAATTATTTCCACTTCTCAAATTCCATTTCAACTATTGCAAATGTTTTGTCCGGTATTAACAAACCGCGTAATCGTAGATATTAATAATAAACAATCCATAAGTATTTTATAAGGCAAAATATTCTTATAGGGCTCTACTATTATGCTTCTACTCTTAAATTTGACTTAAAAAATACCATTCACACTTACAACCTCTTAGATTTATAGCGGTTATATGCAAGAGTTTATTAAGGGTAGAAATGTAATAAAACACTTACTACAGACTTTAATAAAAATGAAAACACTACTAAGATGCTTTTCTTAGGCGCAAATTATAATCAAAGGCAATTGTTTTTGTAAAATGCACTTTTAAGATAACTGTCAACAATTGCTTTCTATAAGAGGTGTATTGAGAGTTACTGTCTTTTTAGTATAAATTGCCTTGAATCATGCTTTTTTAAGATGTATTGTCATAGTCAAGACACATATAGGCCAGCTATAAGGCTCTAGTTCTTAAATGAGCATATTCCTAAAAGAAAATTGCTAGTTGAGAAACCTATTAACATTAACCATATTCTTAATTTCTCAACTGACAAAACCTGTCCCTACTAACGATCACGGTCTCGTCAGCTTTCGAACAAAAAAATCCACATCGAAATCGGTCCGTTTATTTAGGTGTTATTATTCTTTGGACAAAAACAAAACCTTACAATACTCTTCTTTTTCGTCGGGGGTTAAAAGGAATTACAAGACTTACAAATAGAAGATTAAAAAGGATGCCTACGTGGATCATTTCAAAACGAAAATGAAAGACACACTTACGGCCAATATTAATAATCTATCTGTGTATAGACGGGGCTACTTTAGATTATAACCAGGGAACCGCTGTTATTTTTCAATAAGTAAAAAAAATATTAGCAACAAAACTCTATTAGGCCTTTCCCTATCTATAGATATGTTATTAATGTTGGCCATTATACAATTAAACAAAGAGTGAAAATGTTTACAATACTCGGATTAAGATTTTGTTTTACTGTACACTATCCTACCAATTAATATTTTTTTACTCTTTTATGCACAAAGTACTAAACGGATTTAGAAGAAACTTTACAGGAAAACTATTCAGGAATAAAGTTAAAACACCAGAATAACATATAGGCTACAATTTATAAAAAAATAATATAAATTGGTGCGTCGGCAAAGCCACGAAAAATGACGAAGTTGTCATTACAATTTTTCGTTTGTCAATTACATATTTTTCGATAACACGGTAATTGTGAAACCCCTAATATAGTTTTTTACAATAATTCTTTACGGAGTATGGCACCTGTATAGAAAGCTAATTTAGTATAAAGTTGTTCAGTACGCTAGGTGTGCAAAATTGCGCGTTGTGTTGATACTAACTATTAGTAGCTGGTAAAATTAACGTAGATCGATCTTCATTGCCGGTACTAATATCATTTTGCACTGTTGCCGATAATAGTGTTACGTTTGATTATGTCTAGGTAATAATCATTAACCTTTTGTTAACAAAACTTTGTTAACAAAAGTAATATTGTCTATCACCTTGTAACCATTTAACTAACAGTCTCATTTACATAATACTAATTAATTTGTTAATCATTTTAGGCCCTGGGAGCATGTGCGGTCTTAACACCGTACAATCTGCTGCGTCGGCACTATCCGCCGCCTAAGCCGCTTTCAGTAATTTTAAATATCGCGTTGATTGGGGCTTCAATCAACGCGATATTAAAAATTGAAACCGACTGAATTCTCTTGTTAAAATCATTAATTATCATTAGCATCACTCATCAAATCATTATTTATCATTATCATCACTCATCAAATCGCTAATTTTAATTAGCAACAAAATTAGCAATTAACAGACTTGTTACAATCATTTAGCACTGATGATTTAAAGTCCCGGACTTTGCATATATGAAGTAGGTATATTATTTAATTAGTGTCCGTGGTGAAAACAAAAACTAAGGAAATAATCTATATCTGACCACGGACTTAAGAATTTTGTAGTGTGTCTGTGTAACATATTTCGTCAATAATGAATAAACGCGTTTTGAAATAGATATCGCCATTACAAGTAGGATCGTTTCTCACATTTGAAGGCAAACCACTGACATCCGGCAGTGGGACGCGGACACGACGTGCGGGTGGCTGGAGAGCCTGGGGCTGGAGATGTACGTAGGCGCGGCGCGCTCGTGGCTCTCGGCCTCGCCCGACGGCAGGGGAATGTTGGCTAACGCTTCGCCAGCCACCATCGAGAAGGAACTCGCCATCAAACATCCCATGCACAGGAAGAAGATTGTTCTAGCCATCGCTGATTTGATGGTAAGTTAAGTGTCTTCACGTTCGTATCCTCGAAGAGGCAGCCAAAGGTACAACAAGGCGCTCACGACTAGCTTACCCTCTAAACCGGAACACGTCAGGTTATGGAGTCAGGAATAGGTAAGGCGGTGGTACTAATCCGGGCGAGTCGCTTCGAAATTCTACCACCTAGTAAATTCTACGAAATACATTCGTGGTGTGATCGCGTGTAAACATTCACGCTGCTGATGTTAAATAATTATTTTTATAAATTACGTCTTGCGTGGAATATTATTTTAGATATACTGGAACTGGTATCAGTATATAACAATATGGTGGAATTGGAACGATTTGAAAATTGTGTTTTTTTGTATTAGAATTATTGAAGCAAAAACAATGAAGTATTGTCGTGGTGTGTGCGCAGGGCGGGCACGGCGACGCGCTGCTGACCCTGGCGGGGCGACTGGAGGGCGCGTGGGCGCTGCGGTGGGTGGAGGACGCCGGCGTGTGCGGGGCGCGCGGGCCCGCGGCCGAGGCGGCGCTGGACGGGCGGCTGCTGCACCGGCTCACGCACCACGAGTTGGCCACACACCTCCGCGTCTCCTCCGCGCTACTGGCGCTCTCCGTCCGACGGGGTACTGCTGCTCCTCCTCCTCCTTCTCCTTGTCTCTACTTAGAACATAATCAGAAAATATCGTGCCCATCTTTTTTAAATCGGCAACAAATCTATGAAAATCCTAGAGTTTTCAATATCTGGATTTAAACACAAAACAGTACAGACGTGACGAACCTATAACATGTCTTTAAAGAATTTGAATGATGGCGTTCATTCAACTAGTAAAAATGAAGGAAGGGACAAACAACGCGGGGAAAACTTTGTACAAATTTAAAAATTATTAACTCGAAACTGGTTGCGTAATAAGGTAGGAATATATTATACTATACATATTTTTAAAATGTATTATTTAATAATTAGTGTTTCCTGTCTGGGCCCTGGTCTACTATCAATAAAATAGACCATCTGCCTTCCTACAAAATAACTCGTAAATAACGAACGCAAATTACACAGGTTACTTGTCCAAATAGGGATCCACCAATAACGACGGTGTCATGTTCCTTTTCAGATGGTAGATTTACTTGTACATTTAGTCTAATGTTCTAGGTACAGGAATATATGAAATCGTTAGACCATTATTGTCTCTTGCCATCAGGAGAAAATTTTGCTTGTTCGTTGTCTAATGTCATAAATATATATTATAGTGCTTTTCTTAATTTAAGAGATTAAGATGATTATATACAATACTAGTAGCCCGTCACATGTCACAACAAATTTCTATGTTATTACACACTACATAAATTTTCTTCATTCTTTTCTTCTTCAGAAATCTAAGCATATATCAGTGAAATAGACAGTGGAAGCTACTTTGTTTTATACTATGTAGTGATCAGGAAGAAAAGTAATTTTTCAAGCGGCTCTGTAATTGTTATTATATACTGTTTAGGTATCCAGGTGTTAAGAGACAATAAATTCAATCCCGAGACAATGATACGACGCGCCGCTGAACCAGAGGTGGAAGTGGTTGAAGGTAAGCTCAATTTTCATTAGCATATACTCGAAACTACGCTTTACATTTATTTTACTCTATCATGTGATTAACTGTTTGTAAATTGAAGATCTGCATCAATGCAAAAAAAAAGATGAGAGTGACATTTTAAGATGTGTGCGCATCTGTAACACAAAAGTATCATCAAGTTGTCGGCTTTAATAACATGTTTCTACATTCACATATGTGTTTTAGTATCATGGAAGTGTGATTTTAACATTTTTCGTTATAGATTTTTAAGCTATTTGTCGCGGGCCTTGAGCGTGGAGACCGAATTCAGAAATTTTGTAACGAAAATAACCTAACAGTACCCCACTCCGACCGGCACAGCGGTGATACTTATTAGTTTTGTCATTTATCGATGAATAGCAGAACTTTTAATGACTGATCACGCTTGTCTCTTTAGTTCGGCAACTCGTGTCATTGGTTGTGCCGGCGTTACTGCGCATACGTCCCAATCCCCCTCTTCACCCCGCAGTCTGGTGACTCATGCCTGCTTATGTAATAGCTTTACCGCGGTAGTCTCCGAGCGCCACACGTCTTTTTTTAATTATGTCAAAATTGACTATAATTTCCTACGCGCACACACACATTTCTTTTTCTTTTCTTATTTATTCATGGTAATAATAAAGAAGTTATTTTGAATGACACATTATTACAATAACACCGGTTAGTATATTTTTTAAAAATGGTAATAAGTGACGAGTGCTGTAACTGATAATTATGTTGACGGCCACTAGTAATAACCTATTTAAGATAGGGTTATTTTAGATCAGGAGCCAGACGACCACTGTTAGTTCTCAGTTAGCGACAAAAGTGTGGTGAACCCATTAAGAATGCGCAGGTGGAGCGGGTGGGGCGGGCGAGGGTGGGGAGGCGGGCGAGAGCGGTCGGCGCGCGGTGCCGCCGGAGGAGCTGGCGCGCTGGTCCTCGCACCGCGTCATGCAGTGGCTGAAGGAGATCGACCTCGCAGAGTACGCGCCCAACCTGCGCGGCGCCGGTACGACACAAACACACACACACGCATTTATTTTACCGGACGACAAATACGCATTTAATCAATTTTAAAAAAATAAAAATATACAACATGTGGTACACAACACCAAATATTATAAAAAAAATAAGTATTAAAAAATTTAGAACATTTAAATATAGAACAGGTCTCAATACTAATTAGCAAGACAATTGTGACACCTTATGAATTAAGAATGTTTGTTGAGCAAAGAGGAATTATTTGAGACTAAATTGTAACTAATAACATGATTAGTGGACAAAGCGCAGTTGATAGGAAATATGTGCGAATTAATATCATCAGGTTTCACCTGTTTTATGATCGTTTCAAATTGGGCCGGTGAACCCATTTTAAAGGTATTTTTTTTATAAAATGACCAGTAAATGATCCGTCTTATTTAAAACAACCTACGTTATAAAAACCACTCCCATAAACGCAACTTTTGATATAACTTAGCAAATAAAAATCCTCAAACATGACGTCACTTTCGAGTACATACACTTTTTTTATGTGAGAGGACACAGCTCTACTGATGGTAGGAGACAACTGTAACTTATGGAAAGCATAAATATTGAAGGTACGTCACTGCCCTGAAGTAAAAAAGCCTGAAGGCCTGTTGTACAAGTCTACCAGCTACTCTTTACTACCAACAGCAATAAGAAAGGCGATGAATCTCTATGAGTGCTACGCAGCAACATGGCCGTTTAACAATCCTCCGCCTTACCTATTTATGCCGCCATAGTAACTGTCATTTTCCGGTCCAGAGAGTACGGTAGCCAGTAGACTTGCACATTAGATCTAACGCCCTAAAGGATGGCGGTTATTTCATACCGTCATTTTTTAGCTGTTTTTTGACATAAAAAATTGCAATCTCATATTTTAGTATAAGCTACAAAAACAAATAAGTATTTATGTTATTTGGTCACAAGAACAGTATGTGAAAGAAAGAAAGAAAGATTTTAGTAAAAAAATTAAGGTGAGTCACCCTTATCACTTAGGGGTATGAAGAATAGGGTTGACCGATTCTCAGACCTACTCAATATGCTTGCAAAATTTCCTGAGAATCGGTCAAGCCGTTTCGAAGGAGTACGGGAACGAACATTGTGACACGAGAATTTTATATATAAAATTACTAATACGGGGCCAAAATTTGTTAAGTCAGACGTAAGTATGGAGTAATTTTTCAAAAGTACTTAACAAATCTCAAAAAACATTTTATCAAAAAATATTTAGCGTGTTGTGTACATTTTGCGATTTGTACTTTTTAAGAGCGGTGCTCATTTCGCTTTACACTCCGGAGGGGTGTTCAGAATGGGGGCTGAACTGCAAGGACTTCTATAAAATTATTAAAATTAGTAAGTAAAAAGTAAGTATCTTCACGCCTGTATCCCCGAAGAGGTAGGCAGAGGTACAACCAAGGCACCCACGACTAGCCGAAGACACTAAGTCCCACAATGTGATAAGTGGCAAGCCTATCGCCAACCAGGCACATTTCCAATCCCGACCAACATTTTTTTTTTAATTAGAAAATTGGAAAAATCCAATTTTCGTTATGTTGGCCGACCCAGGATTTGAACCCAGGACTCCATGCAGTCAAGTCCAACACCCGGAGCGCTAGACCACAGAGGCGATATTATTAAAATTAAAATTCAATTACGCCCGCCTCGAACTCGCTTTCTATTTAATCGAGCCAACAGCCACTAGACCAAATAACTACTGAAATTCTTTGAAAATATTAAACGGTTTCGTTTACTGTGCTATGTCCATCGCTATGTCTAACCGTTCATTTAACTTATGACACCAGGTAAAACACTTTCACATAACCTATGTGAATTTCATAACTGTCAAAATTAAAAGGAAATGTCAGGATTAAAAATCCATTTTATTTGTGCGTTAGTGGTTTAGCTGCAATTTTAATAATTTCTTAGTACAAGTAAAAGTTATAGTAAATGCAAATAAACAAAATTTGCGTGTCTAATTATAGTATTATAATAATTCCCTTTACTACATATATACGTAGTCATGTATACACGGTACATATACATGTTTGTTTCGGCTAATCTCTAAAATGACTGGACTAATATTGACTGAACTTTCACTGGCAGGGCAGCTGAAGTCATAATGAGTAAATTAGGTTAATTTTTGTTATCAGAAAAATCTATATCTAAATAAAAGAATTATTTAGTTTTGTTGAATGCGACGCGGCTGAAGTCGCGGGCACATCTAGGTTAAGTTAATTTATATTAATATTGTAATGTCCTCCGACAGGTGTACACGGCGGTTTGATGTTGCTAGAGCCGCGGTTCACGGCGGAACTTTTAGCGGCTTTATTGAACATTCCTGCTAATAAAACGTTGTTGAGGCGGCATTTAACACAAAGGTGAGTTTGGTGTTTCATATTGGGTTGGGTTGTGTTTGTGAGATGTGGTGGTGCGAGTGAAAGGTGTGGGTTGTGTGGCAGGTTCAACGAGCTGCTGGGGCGGGACGTGATCCAGCAGAAGCGGTCGGCCGAGCAGACGCTGGGCTATCTGCCGCTCACCGCCACCACCAAGTACAAGGTACTACTCTTCTTAGTACTCCCATATCTTACGGCCAAACTTTTCACTTGAACAATTTTTTTCATAGAAGCTCATCAATTAATATTACAAAAAAATTATGTTCAAGTGTGTAATGAAATTATTTACTAATTTAAATATATTATAGCATTTGTAAGTTTGATTCAATATTTTTGCACAAAAAACTTACAACTACTTAACATCGCCGACTGCGTGTCTGTCCGCTATAAACTTAAAAACTACTTAACATACTTCCATGGATTTTCACCAATAGAATAAGTGATTCTCCAAAAATGTTTAGTTCTTAAAGGTTTCGTGTATTTTTTGGAATATGACATAGTCATCCGTATATACATATAGGTATAATAAGACTTTCTCGTGTTGGTCCGGGTCCACCGAGTAGAATAGACTATGTACCTACCTACCTACCTGCCAGGCAGCTCATAAGATGCGGTGCAGCAGCTAACGTGGGTAAGGATCCACCGCCTTACCAATTCCTATCACCATAATGACTCCGGTCATGTGTCAGTCTAGATGGTAGGGTAGCCGATATATTTGCACAATTAATTGGCCTAACATCGTGGCCACAGGTGTCTCTTACCACCAGGAGACCCGTTTGCGTGTTCCCTGCACATCTCACATAAAAAAATATTTATTTACATGTCGGAAAAAATACTTTCATTTTGAGCTTCCGAAGTCACATTGTGAATCAGTTAGTTAGTTTGTTGGGCCCAATGTGAAGATCGAGTGTGGGCGTGTGTCACGTTGCAGGTACCAAAGAAGAGCCAGTTCTCGCTGAAGCGGCGCAAAAGCCGCGACGAGCTCGAGCTGGGCGAGCTGGTCTGCCCGCTGGGGGACGACTCAGGTGACCCCCCACACGTGAGTCCACTAACCACCTAACCCGCTAACACTCCGCACCGTTCTGTTCAAAGTTTTACATGTATTCTTATTATGATTGTCGTTAAATTACTGGTTTCGCTTTTTAAATCGCCGACAATCGCAGTTTTTGAGAATCTAAAATATGGGCCAGTCAAATAAGCATAAAGAGCGACGAAAGGGAATATTAAATAAAACCAAGAGAAACGCAAAGCAAACTGAATTGTTTCGTTTGAGTTGATCAGAAAAGTATGATATCAA
>NJDC01010201.1:102427-121377 GCA_002245475.1 Calephelis virginiensis
TCAAAAAACACAGGAACAGTGTGTAGCTCGTTAGAGATAGAAATCAACAAATAACAGCACTGAAATCTGCGGAAAACACACATATACATAGTTTAATTGGCGTGATACATACCTTTTCAGATTTTGTGTATCAGATGAAAGTTTTTGACCCACTAAAAACAGCGTGAATTCAAAATTTTTATTAACGTTGACTGCTCCACGTGAAATGCGAAACTTAACCTCCAAAAATTCAGTTTGACATTGACATTAGGTGTGGAGTTGCCAGGTTTTAAGAATATATTCCTACCATTCACGCCTAAAGAAATACACGCGATCAAATCTTTTATTTTGTAAATTCCAAATAACCTCACCGTATCCAAAAAACCCCGTTTTACGGTACTTGATTTTATTTAAATTTTTAGAATAACTTCATTCCAATGCATTCATCTCCCTTTTAAAAAAATGTATACTTATAAATTAGACTTAAATTTTAAACCAAACCTTACCAATCAACACAAAAGATCCGTAAGTATAACTTTGTGGATTGTTTCCATAAAATTGTTTGAAAGCATAATATAAGTTATACCTGAACTTGGGTGAAGCAATTAACATCACTAACAATATTAACGTTGCTAACATTTACAAATGCATCATTAGGAGGAACTTTATTATAGTTCGAATTAAAATAAAAGAATACTTAGCTTTATAGCATACAGTTATAGTTTTTGTAACAAATTACATTCGGTTTCTTTAATTTCACAGTCAAACTTACCCGCATTTTTAAATGCAAGTAAATGCTAATTGTCATGCTTTCTAAAGCATTACTTGCTAGAGCAACGTCGCTTGGCCTGTTTCTATCGCCATAGCCTTTAATCTAAAATTGTACCCGTGGCCCAAGATTCCAGACGTTGCAGCATTAACATCTATAGTGCCTATAGACGGCGGTTGTCTTTTACTATGAGGAGACTGTTTGTACGCTAACTTGTAGCATGAAGAAATTAAAAACGTATATTTACATATCATTCGTAATTCGTACGAGGGTAAACCAGCAGCTAACATGCGTTTTAATTCGTTGATGTGGATGAACTTTTCCTCCTAATCTTGCTTGCTTTATAATAATGCTTCCCATTACATAATTATATTTTTTAATTTATACATAGTATTTTTGTAAATATAGGGTCTATAACCTTATTTATTTTTATACCAATTTCAGTAAGTATACTATTGTCGGGACCTTCTTGAGCATTTGATGTAAAACGTGAATTACGTGAACAGCTTGAAGCTGGATAAGACTGCGCGGTTTAATACGATATAATGTACATACATATATTCTGTTAGTATAAGAGTTAAACTGGAATTCTACCAAGATTATACTTAATACATTTTTTTAAATTTCTTCTGTCTCGAGCATTACGTTGTTTGTTTTTTTTTTCATCAAAATTACGATAAGCAGAGTACCCACACTGCTATCACTCGTCACGTATCACTAATGTTAGGGCCACACTAAGAAGACATCAAATGCCATTAATTATCGCGATAAACATTGCAGTAAACATACGCTATAGTGGGGCCGCTTCAACGTGACAATCTCGCGTTAATCTCTTTGATGTGTTTCGCCAGCTAGGCTAGCCCAGCGTCAAACGGCAATAGGG
The DNA here is from genome assembly GCA_002245475.1 of Calephelis virginiensis. Classification (NCBI taxonomy): domain Eukaryota; kingdom Metazoa; phylum Arthropoda; class Insecta; order Lepidoptera; family Riodinidae; genus Calephelis; species Calephelis virginiensis. Next base: position 104,059 of record NJDC01010201.1, read on the forward strand.
ATATCTTTGTTGTCCAATTATCGTTTTTTTGTAGCTACAATTATTATAATAAACGTCTATTATCGCCATTATCAGAATTGCTATTAGTGGCCCCGGATTTATTTTATATTTTAGGTCATTGCTCAAGAAGTTTCCCGGCAACTCAATATTCACATACTAGAGTATAATGTACTAACAAAATGATCGACTTTTCTTGTAGACGACGAAGACAAGATCAGTTCCGGGAGCCGTCGAGTCGGGTGTCTGTCCCCCGCGTGATGTCGCCCGAACACACTAGTGCCAAAGCGCATACACAAACACCTACATATCGCAGCAATCATATTTATTTGTGTGTTGAACTATAAATATTAACAAGAGTGTTAACTTTTTTTAACGTTATTTTAGAACATTTATAAATGTTCATTTAGACAATAAATACTTTTGTCTGTGCGTTCAAAAACCTATGCAAAGGTTTCATTTCACATGTTTTTGTATTATACAATATTTGGGACAAATTTGTAAGGTGTTGGATAAGTTCAATTTAACCGTATTTATGAGCTTTATACAAAACATCAACATAACAATACAAATATTATCAGAACTTAAAATTAAAGTTAGAGTACGACATATAAGAACTTTCAGTAGGCAGTGTAAATACCTGTAAACTATTTACTTACTTAATTTAAGGTATTAAAAAAAGAATGATAGAAATATTCTAACATTATAAATGTAGAAATTAGCATTTTTTCTCTTTTCAAAAATAATACCGAATCCAATTCAATTCGCCTCTGTGGTCTAGCGGTCTCGGTGTTGGACTTGACTGCATGAGGTCCCGGGTTCGAATCCCGGGTCGGCCAACACAAAGAAATTGTATGTTTCCAATTTTCTAATGAAAAAAAAATGTTGGTCGGGATTGGAAATGTTCCCGGTTGACGATAGGCTTGCCACCTATCACATTGTGGGACTTAGTGTCTTCGGCTAGTCGTGGGTGCCTTGGTTGTACCTCTGCCTACCTCTTCAGGGATATGGGCGTGAAAATACTTTTTTTTTTTCAATTCAATTCGAATTGATTTCGAAATCGTTTAGATTCTAAACGTATTAATATGTAAAACTACGTTCCGCTGATTTAGATCACAATCGTACAAACAGTTACCGTATGAATTCTAATAGCACGTTTACACAGAGTCTTGTCAGGCAGGAAATGTGCTGTAAAGTGAGATTGGGCAGCGGCTGAATGTCGACGGCTTACTCGTGTTACCCCGTTAAGGTCAAATGTTAACGCCATATCTGGCACATCCAATGCCGGGCAGGGTAGTATTTTCAGAATAACTGAAAAAAAGACTGGACCTCGTACTACTAGCCAACCTACACCCACCTACTTTGAATAAAATTGTAGGTGCCGTTAGTATGTTATGTTACGTATTCTTGTAATAATTACAGTACCGTTCGTTGATAGCGCCAGTGGAAGCTAGTCGATAATATATTAATTGTTGGGTCATTGAAAACATCTAATATAAATTGATACAGTAAACTGACACAATTTTGTAGCTGACAAAGTTTCGATGCCAACCATTGCCGCGAGGACGAATAAAGAAGTACAATCCACACAAAACTTTATGCGTCTTATGTTGCGTAGAACTCATCCCAAGGTATCGGCATGTGAAGTGAGGGAGCGTACCATACCCTCGCTCATACTTGTGCTCCGTCTCTTTTGCTTGGGTAGGTACAATTGCGCAAAACTTTTTGTTTTCTGTTATAAATGGTGTATTTTATAATATGTATATGGTATTGAAATAAATATTGATATTTTGATAAACACGACCTTTCGGATATATAATAACTATTAATAGAATACGACATGATTTTCGTTCTTTCTTGTTTGTGACAAAATATAAAGGCTAGATAAATAATATAAGAAACCATACCAACATACTAAAATAAACATGTTTTTGTACTGGCGGCGAAAGTTGCTCTTCGATGATTGCATTCAGTTGTACCTGCCCTAAACGACAAAACGAACATTGCGTGAGATGTATTTAAGTTTTGCACGAACAGTTTATGGGATGAATGTAATTCAACAAATTTAAGGCAGCGCGAGGAGCAGTAGCAGGGGAAAAGTGTGAACGACGTATCATTTGCTGTGCTGAAATATATTTCAGCATCGGTTCTAGTCTTTGTCTAATATTCATGATATTCGCTAATTTACTTCCACTTCTCTGTATCATCGGCGCGTTTTATGTCTACTAATGATAAGTCCATTTTCACATGTCTTAACTACAACATTCAGCCAGCGATTTTACCTGTGCCTATTGGCCTTCCTGTGTTTGGACATTTGTACCCACTAATCCTTTGGTTTCCGCAAAGTACAGCGGTACCGTCGCAAAAGGTTTTTCTACAGTTAGTCAACAATGTTGCGGATAGAAGGCACATATTTAAGCAGTTTAAATGTTATCTTTGTGTGTCAATATACATATAATTTCTCCGGAACGTGTAACACCTGCTCATGTTGTTCAAACAAAGGTTATACTTTACTATCGGTTAAGACAAATTAACCTAATTGACAAAGATGCTTTTATACGCCTGTCCTTTTAGCTTAACATGTTGATGACTACAAATGACACTTTGCTCAAGGCGCTTTAATTCTGGCAACGATTTGGCCAACATTACCAGACGCATGGAGAATTGATTTCAAACATATGATTAGTTCAAGATGAAATATGCCAATACGAAGCGAGTGGCTTGTTTAAAATATTTCTTAAGTCATAGGTACGCAGTTTCTATTTTTAAGATTTCATTATTATAAATTGAAAACATAAACTTACGTTGTTAGTTACTAATACTCATCCAATACCAAAAATACAATATTGTTTTTTTTTTTTTGCAATGCAGTCACAATTTTATTTAAATAGTAACACAACAATAAATATGATTGCACTTTAGATATTAGGCACCTGACTAAAGACTAACATTTTCCTTATTTTTTTTCACTAAGGGTGCTGATATATCTAAATCAAAACATGTATTTTGCTTATACTGCCAAAAATTATGAGTTGGTTCTAGTATTAGGAGAGTAGTTTTTGTATTAGTCAGCGGTTTAATGTTGCAATAGTGTTATTTGACAGACATTCCAGTGTACCTTACAAATTAATTAAACCTTTTTTTAATTGTTCACATTTTGTTATCGCCTTAATCTTCATATAGGATGAGTACGATGACTTTGATGTCGTATAAAAAAGCTCTAGTTATTAAAATTACATTTTTCGCTTCTACGTTTGCGTACGTATCTCTATTTCTTAAATTTTTAGAATTTGAATGTTTAATATGTGTTTTTAAAAACAAATTTGTCTAAATATATACTTCTCACACATCCCTTCGTGAGATTACTAACCCATCTTACATTTTTCACTAGTGTGACCTACAAAACAGGCCTAATATACCGGCCACAGGACGGCGACGCACTTGTAACATCTATGGTGCCTACAAGCCACGGTTATCTCATACCATCAGGAAAGTCGTTGCTTGTTCCCTGACCTCTTACATAAAAAAGTCACTATCACTAACGAGGATAATATGAGCCACGTAGCGCAAATATTCATTTTTACCAGTTATTTTGTGTAGTATAGGTGAAATCGATGCTTTTGGTCACTTTGGCACATTTAACAAATTTTTGCACTATTTGTGCTTTTGGTCGTTGAACACAGTATAGGGTGTGACTATAATAAATAAAGTTTATTTTCTGTGATACTGGCAAAGTACTCATGCTACATGATAAAGATTTAAGTACCACAATCATTTCTTACATCTGACTTATACGTAGTACATGTTGTTTTCGCACCGCTATTTATTATCTCCATCAATAATTGTTAAAAGAAAAAAAAATGTATGACGCCCACAAAACTCGCAGTGCGACAGTATGTGTGAACAGTTATCACAACAATACTTGACAGTCCGTACTTGTAGCATAGACATTTTTCTACTTGGAATAGTTAGTTATCTTGAATCTGCGCAAACTATAGATATTTATGAATGACCACGTATTTCGCAGTTTCCTACACAGTTGACAGCCTGGATGTTTTTTCGTAACGATTCAAAGTCGAAATATGATTATCCTTAGTAAAGGGTGTTAGACTAGGTACGGGCCTTAGGTTAATACAAATGATTGTAACTTTAGATTAAAAAAACGACTGAGAGGTGACAATACAAACTGGTCTCATATCTAAATGCTGCTAATTTCGTAGTTAATAAGGTATATTACCTGTTTGTTATATAGACGGTAGTGTATCGTTAAGTTTTCTAAGAGTTTTCATTGTTAGTAGTAATTGACGATTGTATTTATAAATAACTTATTATTCCGTTGTATTATTGTAATGGTTAAACGAGTGATAATCGCACAAGTATGTCGTTAGATTTCAAGGAGAGGGAGTTAGTGGCAGCTGGCGTGTATAACCATGCCACTTTGGAGATGCATTATCTATAATATAAAAATGGATTGCTAAATGTGTTGGTAAGCGCATAACTTCCGGGCGACTGAACCGATTGGGCCAATTCTTTTTTGTTGTGTTAGTTATTGTCAGAAGAAGGTTCTTATGTAGAGAAACCCCTGGAAAATTGCAGGGAAAACGGGAAAAACAATACTTTATTTTTTCCCATACAAACTGAACGGGTGGAACGAAGTTCGCCGGGACAGCTAGTTTCAAATAAATTTCCTTTATCACTAGAAAATTAACCGTTATAAATTTTATAAAATATATACTATTAATTTATAAACTTTAATACGGCTTATTGAAAATCAATTATGTTATACACAGACAGTACATTGAAAAAAAGACTTTGATAGTTTAAATTTACGTTTTGTGAAAACAACACTAAACCCAATTTTGAGCAACCAAAAGGTTGGTTTGATTTTAGCTGCCTAAAAGTGGATAAATGTTATTTATTAGTAGCAAACACAATCATAAAAAAGTGTTGCACTTCGGGAGTGCCGTCAGAAGTGAAAACTTGAATATTAACGTTGAGCATTTTTGATATTTTGGAATGGTTAGGCAATAATTTTTCACGAATTGCTTCAATTGTCAGTATGAAAGTAGTATAATTTATGTGGTAGAATACAATATTTATTTATTGCGCTGTCATACACAAACATGACAACACGAACATTCGCCGTCCTATTCGCGAAAACGCCTTGCGCCGACTTACGAATTTTCTTTTTACGAAATTTCAGGGCATGTGTCCTGACGCGAGTTTAGAAGTTTTTACCCATTCCAAAAAAGTGCGCAACGCCGCTACAGAAGTTTTCACTTCAATACTTGTAATTGTCTACTTTTTTGAAATTCTAAGTCTGCCTTCACCCTCTCCTTGGTTACACCGATGGGATCCCGTACAAACGGTGGAGGACCACAATAGTTTTAAGTACTTAGATATGTGTACATATACAACTATTTAAACTGTTGATTCATGTTTGGGCACAGATATTTGTTATGTAAAGAATTTTGGATACAACTTATTTAGAATATAATTACGATCCAAGATCCTGTTCCTACCACGCTGTGCCAAAAATATTTATAAATTTGTATTTTATAAATGCAAATTTAAAGTTGAATTTATTACGGCACAATCCTTTTGGCATAAATGTTTGTGAAAATGTAAGTTTTATTTTATTAATGTAAAGGTTTTTAAACGTTATATTATACGCTAGGCCGTATGCGAATCAAATTTGTGGTTTTCATTTAAAATTCACAAATTTTAATAAAAACTAATACTGATTGAGTGATTTGGATTAGAACTACTTGATTTTAATTTTTGCACATTTAAAATATCGTAATATTTTGCAAATGTTATTAGAATTTGAAAAGTTTGACACTTGACTAGAAAATATGTCACTATGAAAATTGCACAAATAGTGTCGGTACTGACCTGATAAGATGTAATCTTAAATGCCGAACAAGATCATTACTGTGAAAGTGTTATAATGTTTTTATGGGTTCATTATGTAGGCTCACTTGATGGGAGGTGAAGAAGGAATCGAAATTCGACATGTACTAAATTTGGTTTATTTCACTTAAATGTCGTTATAAGTATATCAATTATATTTATCTATCTGTATACAAAGTCATTTTTGTTTTCAAGGATATTAAAGTTTAAAATAACAGTTATGATTATTACGATAAATTGTCATATGTCTGTAATAGGGGTTCTAGACGGTAGTAAACATTGTTTTGCATCCCTCTGGCCAGTAGATTTATCCCAATTCAATAATGATTGGAACTTGGAAACAAAGTTTCCGTCGAGGTTACCTTTGTTGAAAGGCGTTCTTTATTACCGTCTAGAGCGTCTTTAACTGCACGCGCTTTGAGAAACACGCGATGCAACGAATTTTGTTTATCTTTTATAAAACGCATCGAAGAGATAAAGTGTTTAAATAATGTTTGCTTGTCTCGATCTGTAATACCAGTCATGAAAAAATAGCCTGTTAGACCTCGTAAATTTCTGCCTGTATATACCTATACACGCAGATCTGAAGAAGACTGTTTAGCGTTTACAGTTATTAAGACCTAATAATATTATTGATATATTATGTACTTGTTTTAATATGAAAACGTTATTCTAACCTATTATTTGACATACATTAACTAAAAGTAAAAGTTAAGTAAAAGGAACGCAAGCCGTGTGTTGGCGTGTGAAAGGTCGGACAGCCGGCACGCGATTGGTTGGTCCGCTGTACGCATGGCCCGCGGGCTAACACAACCCCACCACCGAAGCTTAGCGGTCTTCTTACTGGATCGACGAGACTGTGTTCATAACCTTGCGAATTTTGTTGAAAAGAATTCGTCTTTTAATAAATGAGTTCAGACAAAATAATAATATTGGATATTTTTTATTTTTTTATGTGTAACAATTAATTGAAAAACATGTCGCTCACTTATTGTAGCCAAATAATCTCCTTCTTAAAGCCTATTATTATTAGTGTTGTCTCAGCGATTTTTTATTAATTAGCATTTATACGACAAAATAATAAAACAATATATTTGATTTGTACGCGGTCTACGGACATAAAGTTTGCGATGGACCCTTGTCTTCCATAACTTTTTAAATTAAAATAATTCTTAGCATTAATCGAGTTAAAATAAGGCCCAAATAATTTTTAAAACATCATTTATATAATAATGTATTAAATAGTTTTTACAATAACTTAATTCATAAATATGAAATGTAAGAAATATTTATAATATAAAATGTAAAGACGATAATAAACACTGATTGAGTATGGTTTTGTTTTTATTTTCTAATTATTTTCACTCAATAATGGCTGCGATTTTGCGAAATTTGCATCTCCGTTTTTCAAAACTTTAAGGCCTTCTGAAAGCAACACAAAAGCAAAGTTAATAATACTTTCGATTTTTGATAAAATAGATAACTTAGATAAAGCTAAACGGCTCTCCTAATCATATTACGTTTCTTATCGAAATTTAATTACCTTTCCCTCTGCCCTTTCGCCGTAATTCCGCAAGTCTTTCTACTTCAGTTTCTTCCTCATAACGTTCTCTTTCTTTTTTCTCAATTTCATCTTTAGCTTGTTTTAGTAATGACTCTTCTAAAAAGGTGAACTCTATAACAACGTAATGTATTTAGACAGTGTCATATTGATGTGATCTCCTAGTACTAGTTAGAATATAAAAAACGTAAAAGCAGTTTGATATAAGTAATCCGAATGAACATAGGCATTGTTTCATATTTATATTTTCAGTCACTGTTTTCAAAATTGTCTTCGCAAACAAAGCTGTCAGTCTTGTGTAGTTACATCAAATAGGACTATTCGAACTGCTTATATCAAATTTATTTTATGTTTTTTTTATATAATTTTAACCACTCGAAGAACTGATTTCAATTCGATGCTAACTGTACCGTATTGACTTTTTAATTAATTTATAATTGAATAACTAGCGGACTTTGTCCTGTTCTAACAATGAATATTGATTTCTGTTTTCATGTAAAATTCTTAAAATTCTAAATTCATTTAAATCTCTAACATAGATAATGAATATAAAAGGAACATAAATATTACACACGATTAGTAGTTTTATATCATTACAGAGTGATAAAATAGGTCGAATATATTCCACGCCAAGTCCTCAGTCTGATATTTAAACTACGTGTCAACGTAATACACAGAGCATGAGTTTGATAAAAAATATATGATTTAGATATCGTTTGAGGAGAAATATTTAGCTCCAACGATAGCGATATCACTGAAAATGGAAATATTATCCGTCCTGTAAGTAGCGAAAGCATAGAATGAGTTACTCGTGAGCCTGGGGTCCATGGCGATCCAGGGTCCGGCGATGATGGCCCCGGCGGCCGGGCGCGCGCGAGGCTCGGGCTCCATGAGCTCCGTCACCTGCTGCTTGCACTCCGTCGACAGCGTGTTCACCACACTCGTGCGGAAACGCCACTTACGCATCAACTGTTTGCGGTCACCGAACCTCTTCTATACTTTTTATAAATATATTATGCAATGCATATACCTATCCTTGAAAGTCAGCGTATTTTTAAGATAGGTAACATGATATTGTTTCTGTCGTCGACATCACTTCAAACGACGGTCGTTATTTAGAATTTGGACGGTAGATGAGCAGATAAACCAATTTATACAAGAGTTTACTTGTCAATGGTGGTCGCCCCTGTGGTCTAGCGGTCCAGGTGTTGGACTTGACTTCATGAGGTCCTGGATTCGATTCCCGGGTGGGGCAAAAAAAGAAAATGTGGTTTTTCTAATTTTATAATAAAAAAATAACGTTGCCCGGAATTGGACATGTGTAAAGTTAGCGATAGGCTTGCCACCTATCACACTGTGGGACTTGGTGTCTTCGGCTAGTCGTGGGTGCCATGGTTGTGCCTCTGCCTACGGGCAGATACTCCCCAATGTTTTTGGGTGTGAAGATAGTTTTTTTTTACTCTTTAGTCTTATGGTGGCGATTGCACCAACAATATCACGAAACAGAAACAGACGGTTCTCCTATTGATAAGACGTCAACGTCGCCTTAAAACTCCCTAAAATATTTAAGGTTGCATAGCCAACCTGATTTTGAAGTGAAGACACACTTGTACTGTTTTCTTCATTTAAAAATACGAACATTAAGCACTGATGATGGAAAATATCAAATTATTGCCAACTTGAGGCTATTTAATTTTATTTTTTTTTATGTGAGGGACGTTGGTGCGTCGCTGCCCTGTAGCAGGGCTAATCTACCCACCGAACCTGAACATAATAGTCATTCAAAAGATTTTATGTTGTGTTAACTTATCTTGGAGTTTGCATAAAAAATCATGTGAATTTTGTTACTTGAAAAGCCCACTTAAAATTATTTTTATACGTAATAATGCTGTACGGTGTTACCAAGTCTATTATTGGATAAATAACACAAATAAAATAATATTCTGTACAGTAGCATCTACGTCGAATCATTGGTAAAATATAGAACATTGTAATAAGTACCTTGTAGATGGTAGCCGGTCTTACCTGTTTCTCGTAAAGTTTTTTCACAGATGACTCGTGGAACGGAAGCGCCTTATTCAGCATTGTGTATAAAATAATACCTACAGACCACATGTCTGAGTACTTGGGCAGGTAAGGCGTCCCCTTCAACACTTCTGGTGCCGCGTACGAGAGAGAACCGCAGTATGTCTCGCTTAATATATCTCGATCCCTTTGACGAACATTTCGCGCGAATCCAAAATCCGTTATTTTCACATTGTAGTTGGAAGTTATCAATATATTTTCACATTTTAAATCCCTGTGTGCTATATTCAATGTGTGGATGTAATGAATTCCAGATAAAATTTGCCGCATCCAAAGCCGGCTTTGGTTCTCCGGTATAGCGCCATTTTTTGTTATGAAGTCAAGTAAATCGCCATTCTCGGCAAAACGGAGGAATATAAAATATTTTGACCGACGTTGGAATATATTAGAGACATTTACGATATGCGGGTGGTTGACTCTGATCAAAACATCGAGCTCTCTTGGTAGAAATTTTGTTAAGTAATCACGTGGCGCCTGAGCTGTATCTATGACTTTGCAAGCCATTACAGTGTGTCGAGTTTCGGATACCATGTAAGTTGACTTATACACCTGCAATATAAAATATATTTACGTATTCGTGGCATAAAGACTAAATACGTGAAAAATAAACTGGACTGAGCACTATTCAAAAAAAAGAACGTGCTGATAGAGAAATCATAGTGGAGGATAGCATCTTTCTCGCTACGAGTACAAAGTACAATCAATTAAATTAAAGGTTAAAAAAGTGTATAGTCTAATATTTATGCTAAAGACAAGATGATTTTAATTTAAATAAAAAGAATTGATAAAATATATAAAATTAAAGACAGAAAAAGTGAAAATGACAAGAAATATAACGAGTTATTGATGGATAATTTACAAGCAATTCACTCTGATTTTAAATTTAAAGATGGATGATAAAATAAAGATAATGAACAATTTGAAAATATACATACAGGATATATTACTAACGCAGAATTCCCGACAAACTATCAATCAATCAATCAACCAACTAATTCTTTACCAAGTATCCGCGATAAGAACAGCGAATATCAGTATTCAGTGTATGCTTTATCTTAATTGTGCACTAGTTTTGATTTATTTAATAGAGAAAAAAAACGGTAATTTTATTTATTTATCCTTAGCTCTGTGGTTTAGTGATCCGGTGCTTGGAGTTGTCTTTGTGAGGTCTGAGATTCGATTTCCCAGACGGCCACTCAATATGTGATTTTCACCGGTCATTGATATGTTTTGTTTTGCAGGGGTCTTGTTCCCGAAAATTATTTTTAAATGTCCTAGTATGAATTTTTCAAACAAGTGTTATAACATTTTGGAATTGCAAGAAAATTACCTATCTTTTTAAGTTACTCGCCGGAGTCAGTGTATCCATTGCGACTTATTCCTACTATTTCCATTGCGACTTGTCGGACGAGGCGGTGGCAAAAAAACGCTATTTCACCCGACGTGCACATAAAAACTATTAAGGCCCCATACTTAGTCAGCCAGAAGAGCCAATCAGCGCACTCCCCCGTTCCATAATTACTATGAAATATTGCGCTCTAAAGTAAATATCCTAAGCGCCAAATCACTATTTTTGACACTATAAAAGTAATTTGAAAAAAAAATATAAAAACTGAAACAGTTATCGTTTAGGTATAATACTTATCTATGTTTATGTTAAATCTGGTGTCGATATTTTCATAATTGAAGTAGACAGATGGGTTTTGCTTTCAAAAAAGGGTAAATTTTTTGATTTTTTTCTATCGAGCAAAGTGAAATGAATCGTGTTTCGGAAACACTAGTCTTATAAAGTTAATCTTGTGTATTTTTGTCGCCTAGATCCATAATTGCTTTGTATGAAAAAAAACAGCATATTGCTGACGTATTTTAGCATACATGGCCCCTTAAATAGTTTTAGTTTTTCTACTGCCAATTATATTAATATAGGTACTCATATTTTTTTTAAAGATAAACAAATTTAAAATTCAGTTTCTCACACTATTATCTGCGTCCCGGATGAAATTCAATGTACAATTGACGTTTGTATAAATAAATGCTTTGATGAAGCTGCACAAGGCAAAATAGTTGTTCCTAAAGCTTATGATATATTCCATGTAAATAGATTAGGAGGAATAAGGTTTTACTATCGTTTATTTTCAAGTTATTTTATTAAGCAGTAATTTATTCAGGCAGTCATAAATGTTGAAGTGGAAACAGATTCTCAATAACACAACTGCGTTTTTTTTTAATACAGATTATTACTTTTACAGAAATAATGCTATATAATTTTTAAAAAACGTTAGTCCCACTATTTTCATTTTGTGTTTCCATGGAAATAGTGGAATAGTGGCACTTTTTTTTAATACACTTGGAGAAAGTTGAGTGAAATTGTAGTTACCAAGTCCTTGACTGGACAAGAACTTAATTTTCTTTAAAATCTTGGTTAGATATGTATTGTTTTTTTAATTCAATTTGACAAAGGGTTACTGAGGATTGCATAACATATTTTTTTATACAGCTATATTTGTAGGTACAGTTAGCCAAATGGTCCCACAAGGTGTAAATTTTTTAGCTTTTTAAAAAATGCCAATTAGGTATTTTTTTTAAAAGAGGGATTTCATTCTATTTTTCTGGTGACCCTTGTGACCACCCCTATCACCCCTCTTCCCAGCTACGTAACCTTTTGGGACGCCCTGTATATAAGATTTAATAAACAAAAAATATTTTTGAAATGAATTAAAAGTGTTGTCTTTTAACAGAAGAATATAAATATTCAATGTGTTGTTTTGCTCATAATTTGGGTTTTATTTATACCAAAACAAAATTCTGAAGATAAAATGTCTATAGTCTGACCGCCTCGTTGGTCGAGTGGCTAGCGTACATGCCTAACTACATCGATCAACCGCGAGGTTTGGTTTCGATTCCTGACGGGGCAGGCATTTGTGTGATGAGCATTTAGATGCCTGCATTTCCGGGTCTGGGTGTTTATTGAATTTATTCTGGTATCTATTTAAGTATTTCTATGTATTAGAATCGTTGACTAATATCCATAACACAAGCAAATAATTTGCTTACTTTGGGGTTAGATTCAATTTGTGCAACTTGTACCTATAAAGATATCTAAAAATATATAGTAGATAAACTTATTCAACATGTAAAGTTTCAGCTGCATGTCTTTTATCTTTCAGATGTTACTGATTTTTTAGAGTCCCCGATTTCTTCACTAATTCATTGACACACGTCTCACACACTTGCGCGTAGGTACGGAATCTAAAGGCTGGCGTGCGAATTTACGGATTATCCTTCCTCATTATCACGGAGTACAAAAAAGAGTTAGCGTTTAGGCTATGGTGATTGGTGACGTGAAGTTTTAAAGCAGTGGCTCCGTTTAGGGCGACCTTCTACACAGTCTTCTATCACTTAATAGTAGCTTTAGTATTCTCATGAGCAATAAAAAAGAGAAATCCCAACAAAAACATTTGCATGTAAAATGTTGCTGATATGAGGCTTCATATGGAATTTAAGTAAACAGAGTTCATGCAGAACCAAGCTTCTCACTCTACATACTCTAACTTTAAGCACATCTACATCAAAGTATAGTGCTTGTCTTTAGCAGTTTAAAACCTTTATCGAGTCATAAGTAAGGTGCCTGTAGAATTTCGTTACGCTCAGTAGATTCAACGTGAATCGCGGTTAGGATAGAGGCAGACTGACAAAAATTTAGGCACGCAAAAAATGTGTTCTGATGCCCACTTTATTAAATTTGTTGAGAAAATACCAGAATACCAATTTTGGTATTCCATTTTGTAACGGCAATTATGCAAGAGAGAGAGATTCGCCTGTCACAAGCCACATTTTCTCTACATAATGTCAGAGCAATTTATGCTTTACTAGTGGTCGCCCGTTGGTCCAAAATTCGAACATAAACAATTTTAATATCTTGTTGATAAGAATGCCATCTTCATTTCTCAAGATCAGCTACTTTGTTTCCAAACTTTTTAGTGTGACATCTGTGATCTTTTATCGTTATCACCAATATATTTGTTTGTGTGTCAAATGCATCGTAGTGTGGGTAATGTTTTATTTATTGATTTAATGTACTTTATAAGCATTATTATTGAAAAATATAAGCTTTCTGCATTTCTCCTACACATAAACTACAAGTGTGCCAAATTTTATGCTTTTATGCAATTTTCGTAAAAAGGGGTCCAAAGTTTTGGCATCATGTATTAATACTTACTTGATTAATGTCATATATAAAGAAAATTATATAATTATAAAGTGCTCAGTCCAGTTTACTTTATTACGTTCATACTAAATACACACGAGATGGCAGCTAGTCCAGACTTTAAAACAGAACATTTTACTTTGGCGTAGTCCTATTCCCAACAGTGCATTTAAAATCGATGTTTTAAACATACACACGCTCGCATAATTATAAACGTATTGTAGTTTAATCACCCAATAACAAAGTCAAAAGTGCACTGTCTCTTGTAACATATATTTTAGTACTTGTGTTTATTTGTGTGGATATAACAAAATAAGAAGTTAAATAAAAAAAAGTAAATCCTATAGCGAGTTGCTGCCATCTTAGAAATTAACGACAAAGAAACAAAGATATTACTTTCGCATACGAGCCTTCTCCTATAATTTTGTCGAGCAAAAATCCTTTCTCCTGCAAAATTTGTATGTCCGACTGTGTTGTACTGAGGACTAGTTTCTCGGACATCGGATTTAACTCACTTGCATCTCATATTATTGTTTTAACTTTACTTTTGATGAAAACATAGCGAGCACGTTATGCCGCTACGTAGACGGTAGATTTTTGTTAAAAAAACCATTTGAATTTTTCCCATAATATGGAAAATGGGTTTTAATTTTGTTGATTTATATTAATTTGCTGATTTCGCTACATGTTTTTGTATTATTAGCACATTTTGAAGCAACATGTCAAATGCTAATTGTATAAAGGTATTGACGTTAGTATGCCAGTAAGATGAAGAATAAATAAGCTCATTATTAGGTCGGGCGCAAACGTTCGGTTTCGTCGAACGTCGAACGGTCGAAATCTAATTGCTCTTCTTTCATATAGAATGTATACAATGGGCGCAATAGCCAACACATAACGAAAAAAACCTAATATTCGTTTTCCGTGCGTTCGGGTCAGAACGGATTTTTTTAAATATTATATTAAGCTAAGACTCGATAGGGAATCTTACCTACACATAAGAAATAGTAAGCAGTACAAGGTAGTACGTATAGAAGACGCACTGTTGCACAAGACGCAAGCAAACTGGAATATTATGATGGGTAGCAAAGGCTCTTGCAGCGCTGAGGGCGACGGAAATGATTAAAGTGATGAAATTATTAAAGATATTTTACACCTGTTTCTGGCATAAGACACTTCCGGAGGTTTCACTCACCTAAAATTTACGGGAGTGAAACCTCTTATATAATAGTAGACATTAAGGCTTCTACGTTTCTCAGTACAGTCTCTGTTTATAATGGCCATTTTCTGTCATGAGGTATTTGGTATGCCTTATTTGAATGATATTTTGTTTGTTACCTTTTTTAAAGAGGATTTTTTATATAATGTTTTTGTAAATGTCAATTTTTATTTTTGGTTTACGAATTATGTTTTGAAGTAGGTAATTAATATACGATGTAACATGATGCACTAACCTTATTAGTTATTGTTTCCGCAATGATATCGGGGCATGCTGGGTCTCTCCTGCTTCTATAGCTAGTGTCTTTCGTCTAAAATTTATAATATTATGCAATTAAATAACTACAAGTGACATGTAACTATTTTACTTATGAATAGACATAGATCCCGGAAAATATTTATTTAGGCACTAGTGAAATCAAACAAGCCGACAGATTTCCATAGGATTAGAAATACACGTTGTCATAGACTTAGACAGTACCTAATTCAAAAGATCAGGCAGTGGTATCAATTAGGGCGTCATCTTTTGTCTGCGATTTAATAAAATTAATGGATATTGCTTCAAAAACTTCAAGTACAAATTGTTACCAAGAGGAAGTAGAACCACTGACGTGGAGTGCATCTCTAGTGATAGATGGTTCTAAACTTGCTGGTTCAACAATTTCCAATTTTCTTATGAGATTATTCTTTTCTTCTTTTGCTTTGTCGTATGCCATAGTCTCCTGCTGAGTCCATTCTTAAAGAAAAGTGTTATATTTTTATCTATTTTACACTCATCGGAAAAAGAGGGGTCTTATAAGCTTTAACTGTTTGTGCATGTGCGTGTGTTTTTTGTTTAAAAACTGACATGATCGAAATAATTCTAAACATAATTTACGGATAGGTTTTAAGGTTATTAAAAAGTTTTAATTTTACGACTATAGTGTCTCTATTTTTAATTACTTATAAAATTGACTTACAGCCATCAATAACGTATCTAAGATTAGAGATCGGGCTGTTTTAAATCAGTTGCCAGGTACCGCTGTTATTTTTTCAACAATAACAAAAATATCTAAGCAACAAAACTCAAGAAGGCCTGTCTGTATCTTTAGATAGGTTATTAACATTGTCTCTTAGAAATATAGCAACAAAACCTTTAAACATTTTATCTACGTAGAAGTGTTGTTAAAAAGTGCCATTTCATTTGCATCCTATGCCCGGTTCCAATGTATATTCCAAACTAAGTCGTTTTGTTTAGGAATGGATTTTTTTGTAAAAATTGGAATCATCTATAAACTGTTCCAATAAAAAAACGATTTGTAGGCTATATTAGATACCGATAACAAACGCTACCTGCGAATGGAATGTGAATACTGGATTGTACAACTGTAGATTGTACTACCAGTTATTACAGACTGCGGGACGCCGCGCGGGGCAGCGGCAGAGGGGTCGCATTCAAGCAGAGTGCACAGTTGATTCGTTGTAAAACTGGGTCGTCGAGAGTTGTAAAACTGGGCTTAACTTTAACTTATACACCTGTTCACGCCGTTTGAACGTTAAAAGAAGAAGAAGTAGCTGTCAACGTCAGATAATCTGTGCAATGATGATGTAGCTGTCTGTTCCCGCCTAATCATATACTCCTACGCAGTACATACGCAGCTTGTTAAACTATAATAAAAAATACAAGATAATCTTTGGTATTAAAACACAAAGTATGAAACCCTTTTTTTTTTTCGAAATGACTACTGTTGTGTACATCTATTGACTTTAACAACGTCACCGGGCTAGTGGGCGAGCAGAGTGCTCAGCCAGAGATGTAATTTTGGGTGGGGCCTGGGACCCCCCTCCCTAAGGGTGTCTCCTGTGAGACCGTACCTCGGCTTAGGGTGGGATCTTGGTTCGTTTCGGAAGAGGATATCGTGGCTGTGTAGTATGAAACCCGAAACCTGTTTTGTTGATTCGCCTAAATAACACCTATAGACCTTTTTCATGTGTGCAAGCATTCATTAACTTATCAATCATATTTTTCGTGTATATGACTTGTTAAATTTCATACCTGCATGGATTAGCAATGCACATCTTTTTTTTATTTTGGCAACGACACGAACTATAAATTTTACACATAAATGTCGCCATTTAAAATTACTTGGGTATTAATCGTTTCAGTTTAAGAAGTTAAAGTAAGTTTATTTAAAATTATACGTGTAAAATCACATCGCCTCCATCGTAATCGCCTCTGTGGTCTAGCGGTCCGGGTGTTAGACTTGACTGCATGGTCCCGGGTTCGAATCCCGGGTCGGCCAACACAAAGAAAATTGGATGTTTCCAATTTTCTAATAAAAAAAAATGTTGGTCGGGA